>JASDQU010243575.1:29331-54195 GCA_032191745.1 Picea mariana
TCAGAGACTTGTGAAGGTTGTTGTGAGAAAATATGAAACCGATGAGAGTTCCTATAGTTCCCGACTGAGTGATTCCTGGAAAACCTAATGCACTAGTGGCCTTGATAAATGAATGGTACAGCCTGAGGGACTATGAACAATGAAGGGGGTACATTCCTTGGGTTGTGTAGGTTGTGGGGAAAAGGTAGAGCTAGAGGTTTGGAATTTCTCTGAGACTAGAACCTGGGTTTGGGGCTGCTCTATGTGGAGAGTGGATAAGTAGTGGGATAGATCTCCTTGTGGACTCATAGCCTCAGCTCGGGGGTGGCTTACCGATGAGAGAAAATGATCAGCAGTATCTATGGCTGGGAGGATCATCCTTTGTTTGCATCCAATTGGTTAATCATTAACAAATAAGTGTTTATGTTAATTCCATTGTGTAAATGGTTTACATGAATGTTGTGTGTTTACTATTTTCTTGAACAATTATATTCATGTTTAATATATGTTGTTAGATGCATTTAGAACTGTGGTATCAGTCCATTGGTCAATATTGTGTGTGATCTGTGTTTGGTAAGCTATATGAATTTAATTGTCAGTAGATCTTAATAATCTAATGAGTTTTCGCACGTATTATTGCTCAGTTGAGCGTTGGGTACGTTACATTATGGTATCAGAGTTGTTAAAGAGAGATTTTTTGTGTGGTGTGACCAAATTCTATGGCTAGGTACATTACAAAGTGGTATCAAAGTTGTTAAAAGAGAATTTTTTTTGCGTGGTGTGACCAACTTCTATGGCTGGGTACGTTACAAAGTGGTATCAGAGCCCAGTTTTCAACACTGAGCCTAGATGGGCCGAGTTATCATAATGCCAAAGCGGATTCTTGCAGAGAGTTGAATTCGTGAGTGGCCAAATTTCAAGTTACAATGCTTCCACAACGAAAATTAGAAGCAATTGTGTGGGATCGGGCAAAAGCCCAAATTTCTGCATCAAAATTATGGAAAAATCAGTTAAGCATTGAAAATATTTGTGTGTGCTAAGTAGTAGTGATGCACAGAAAGATAATGGTGCATAGGGTGTGTACACTATATTTTCGCACTGCGTTGTGTATGATTGGTGGTGTGCGTAGAATATGGGTGCGTAGAAAATCACGCTAAATTTTGGCATCACAGGATGTAGAGTTTGTGGCACACAAATAATAATGTGATGCACAAGGTGTGCATTTGGAGTGTTGGCAAAGCATAGTATGAATTTGTTGGTGTGCACACAACGTGTGCTTGCAGTGTGTGTAGGATATCTATGTGCGACAAGAAAATTGTGCTTAGTAGATATTGGTGCGCGACAGAATATTGCCGCGTAGTGTGAACACGTTAAACCTTGGCATTGTGTGGTGTGGTGCTTGGAGTGTATGCAAAGTATTGGTGCGCAACACAAAAGTTGTGATTAGTAAAGATTGGCGTGCGACAACAAAGTATACACACTGGATACATGTGCTTGGTGCATGCGCTGCATTTTAGCATTGTGTGTGAAAAACGGGTGCATGCTAATTATGGGTTTATAATTGAGTAGAAGTGTGCACGAAGTCGATGGGACAATTATTGGAACACTGAAGTGAAAATTATAGACTATGCAGGCAAACTGTTTGACGGAATGCCAGAAAAAGGATGTTTGAAATTCATTTGTTGAAATTATGATAGTAATATTGAGAGGAATTTCAAGGGAAATGTGAAGAATTGAGCCCCTTTGAAAATTTCGAAAATAATCAAAATCAAAAAAATTTGGGTATTTTTCCATACGATGATGTCGGCATGGCATGGAGGCCATGTGTCAGCTGACGTGGTAGAATAAATATGTGTGTTTCCATGGTCACAGGTACATGTTGGATGTGATTACAGTTGGAAGGTGAGGTGGAGCCATGTGACATACCAATTGTCAGTCCCACGAAACTACAGTAAGATCTTGGAAGTTTGTCCAAGTGTGAGTGTGTGAGTCTGAAAAAATGAAAAAATGGTTGTGTTAGGACTTATTATGAGTCTGTGAGTCCACGAGTCTGCAAAATGAAAAAATGGCCAAGTGTTGGGACTTATTATGAGTCTGTGAGATCGTGAGTCCACGAGTCCGAAGAAGTGAAAAAATGACTAAGTGTTGACAATTTCCGGACGGACTTATGAAAGAAAGGTTGCAAGATTGTGAGTCTGTGAGTCTGTGAGTCCAAAGAAGTGGAAAAATGACTAAGTGTTGAGACTTTTCGGACGGACTTACGAAAGAAAGGTTACAAGATTGTGAGTCCGTGAGTCCGCAAGTTTGAAGAAGTGGAAAAATGACTAAGTATTGAGACTTTTTGGATGGACTTATGAAAGAAAGGTTACAATATTGTGAGTTTGTGAGTCCGCGAGTCCAAAGAAGTGGGAGAATGACTAAGTGTTGAGAATTTTTGGACAAAATTATGAAATAAAGGTTACAAGATTGTGAGTTTGTGAGTCTGTGAGTCTGAAGAAGTGGAAAAATGACTAAGTGTTGAGACTTTTTTAGATAAACTTATGAAAGGAAGGTTACAACTTTATGAGTCTGCAAGTCCGCAAAGGAAAAAAAAATAAAGTGTTGGTGGTGGGTTCATGGAAGGTATGAATAAGAAATGTGACTTAGATTCACGATGAATCCATTAAGATAGTTCAACGGAGGAGAGTGACAGCACAATGTGAAGTTGTAAGGGAGTTAATTATCAGGAGGTCGTGTGATTTTGATTAGGACCATCGGATCCGAAGGTGGATCAATCCCCACCATGGATTTTGGAGCGAGAGAATAATTCGAGACTTCAGGTCTCTGGAGATGTTGTAGACATGTACAAGAATTTTGGAGGGCTATAAATTTCAAACCAGAGCTTGATTTCAGGAAAGATTACAGTCGTTGGGAAGTTGTTTCGGGGAGGACTACATCAAGAAAATAAAAATTCGAATTGGTGCAATATGTCCTTCATAAATTGATGAAGAAATAACATGTATTCTAATTAATGAAATGTTTTATAATATGCATGTTATAACAATGATTATTACATTCACTTTTATGGCATAATTAGAGGTATATAAATAAACTTTAGTTCTTATATGAGGACTAGAGTTATGGAAGATTCTCAAGGATCTTACAGCCATGAGGAAGAGATCATAGGTCTACATGTATGCATAAGGAAGTGTAGAGATACAAGGCTGATAATGAAAAGATTATGAGGGCTCGGGAAGAGATACTTCAGGGCTTAAAATATGTTGCATAAGCATAGAGGAACACTTGAAGAGAAATATCTTGACAAAAGAGAGGCTAAGCTTACTAACATGGCATTGTCATTAAGAAGAAGAGCACTCTGCAGAGAGTGTTGTGTGAAAAGGATTTATAGAAAGAGAATACGATTACACAATTGAGAACTGTGTGGTTCTATTCTAAATTAATCCCAGGGTCCATTGGACAGGAAAGAGGTCAAGCTTGTGCAAATGGCTGAAGCATCAAAGAAATGCAAAGGAAAGTGCAGGGAAGGTGTTGCAGGGTTGTCAAGGGCCTAAATAAAAGAAAAGAAATATTGGTATTCAAATGCTATAAAGATTGAATGGTCTGCAAAGGAATGCTAATAGATATTTCACATAGGGTATAAACCCAGCAAGTAAAGAATGTCATTTCATATGCAAGAAGCAAGGAGGAATCTATAACCTTGAAGATAGAAAAATAGTAAAGGAAACAAAAGCTTGTTGCAAGAGAAGGAGAAAGGATATCATGAGATGAGGTGTGACTTATGGTTGGATCAATCATGTCTATGAGAAAGCATGGGAATGTAGGAAGAAAAAATTGTCAAATATGATCTAGCAACTCTTATCTAAAAATTACACAAGCAAGAAAGATACCTCTATTATCAGAGTGCACAACAAAAGTAAGGTACATGTGCAAATGGAAAAAGGTGGCATTTCCATTGGAGCAGGGTGGTCTTGAATGACCAAAAAGTGCTTCACAGTGAATCACTCAACGAAGTGAATAGAGATATTTAATATTGAGAAAAGCCATGGGAGGAAAGGAATATTAGAAATAAGTATTTCAAAATGTTGAAATTCTAGTCAATGATAATGGTATTCCAAGGCCGATTTGGTCAAGAAAAATGGGAAGTGGTTAATTGAATTTCAATGTTAATATTCAGTTGGAATAGTGCATGTTACAACACTATGAATATTGAGAATTTAGACAAAAGATGTTGGGACATGATTCTTTGCATAAAGTACTTGCGAGATGGCAACACTAGTGGACCAACTAGTGGCTGGAAATGCAGGATGGCCAAGTGAGGCTTGACTAGCAGGTGTAGAATAAGTGTCAGTGGTGCACAGTTGAGAAAAATAGCAGTGCACAGGGCAACATGGTTCTATAGAAATTCAAAGACAACCATCTACAATGATAAACCTAAATAATTAATTATGAAATAGATATGCATTGGACTACATGATAGAATTGATGCATGATGCATAGAATAAAGATAGAATGCATGTGCATAAAATAGGCATGGAAGATCAAATGTTTGGTGCACATTGATGTGCATTTGTGCATGTAGACATGCCTAAGAATGTTGGTGGCATGATTATAGACTAAGATTATTCTGTTGATATATATATATATATATATATGAAATAATGATGCTATGATATTTGAATAAAACTAATGATGGATTTTGTATCTAGGAAACATGATTATAACATGACGATATTGTTGCTTATGGTATCCATCCATATGAAGAAAAATGAGGATGGATAAAATGTTGACCAATAAAATTAGTGAAGGGAGTCGACGAGCTTCTACAAATGTAAAAAGATCAGGTAACATCAAGTAAATTGATAACAATTGTTAGCATTGTCATTTTTTCAATTAGAGTCAGTCCTTTTTTAGATGATTCCTGGTTCAAGTGTCTAGGTGTGTGAGGTCAGGTACTGAGCAACGAATGGGTCAAAGTCAGCAAGTGGTGGAGCTGGCCCTTGGAGTTGGGAAGGGGCGTCATAATCAAACATGTGTGAATTGTAAACGTCTTTTCCCAAAAGGTCAGGTCTTGTCAGAAAGAGGGAATTTATGTGCCAGAGGTCGAGGCAAGTTTTTAGAGTAAAGGTCACATTGGCATATATAACAACCATCATCACCTCATTATTAAATAAAAAAGGTTAACAAATCACAACGCTCATATCACATATACTCTGCAGCTCTTATCATTTGTACTTTGCACACTTCGAAGTGTACCCGTCGCGCGAGTGTGTTGCACAAATATTAAGCCTACTTCCAAACTTCTCGTCACCATGGATTCAATGTCCTCTGTCATGATTCCATCCCTCGCCCGTTCAATTATAAATACCAGTCACCCTGCATGCTTCTCATTTACCATCTGAGTTTATGCATTGTCTGTGATTTTTCCTGCAAGTCCTGGGTCTTTTCGCTGCGGGAAAGTCGATTTCCATCAGCTATGTTGTGAACCTGGTTAGTCAATATTGTTGCATTTCCTCCGTCTTCAGTCATGGTTCAAATCTTGTTGGAGTTTTCCACAAGCTAGTCTGTCGGGCAACAATTCCTCTCACATTCATCCTTTCTTCCTTAGAGTTTTTCCTTGTCATGCCCGAATTTTTTCTCGCGCTTCCCTAATGTGACGATCCTATCGTTATCATTATCGCAACATCGACATGTTCCTACGCCTAAAGTATCCATAGCACCTGGCATTTGCATGGTAAAATCCTAGAGTTATTTTTTCTTGTCGTGCAAAACTTCCATCACTTCCCCTCCGATAGGTCTCTACGAGGCATATCAATCTCCATTTTCCATGCGAAGAGGGTGTCATCTTTCATTAGCGCATGCGCGAAACAAATACACATTTTCATAATGAAAACATCCCAAGACATAAAGAAGAAAGTGCAATGTGTCAGAGATGTGAGGCTCGAGCCTCAAGACTTGGCGTTAATCAATGAAGATCTAAATGTGAGGGCATATTTTAAATAGGTCGGATGTATGCACTATTGCAAGAAAATCCAAGGATACAATGTGAAACTGGCTGAACAGTTCATTCTCAGATTTAATGGGTTCCGCACGGTCATTGCAGGAATCAGATTCTGAGTGACGAATGAAACTCTGTCAGCCGCGATGGAGATCCCTCCACGCGGTGAAAGGTAGTATAAGGGAATGCCTTTAGACATACTATGCTATGAATAATTCATCAAACCAAACTGCCTGAATGGGAAAATCAGAGCGAGTGTTTCGAGTCGGTATCTATGGGAGCCTTTTCAGAAACTCCTGAAAGTGATTAGAAAGTATTTCACCTATGAAAGAAGGTATGACAGAATATACCCACATCACATCATGCTGCTGATGTATTTCAAAAGGAAGAGGCATTTGAACTTACCTTTCTTCTTGCACCAAAGTCTAGAAGGAATGGTGGACAACGTCCAGGCTGAAGCGAACCAACCAGAGAAGAAATTATCCCATATCTCATTAATCAAGTTGTTGGTAGTCGAGGAATTGAGATGATTGGGAAAGGATTGGGACTCATTTATGTTTTCAGCCGACATCCCCAGGGACCACAAAGGAGATCCCCCTCTACCCATGGGGGAAACAACATCTCGCAGCGCGGAGGTAGGAATAGAGGGGGTTGCAGGAAAAGGAAAGACAATATAAGGTTTGTCACCCCAACAGCCAGTACTCGGGAAAAGAGGCAGGCCAAGGCTGATCAAGAAGCCCGAGGAGACCCAAGCTCCAAATGAACCTCACACCCAATTTGTTGCTGAGAAGTTACTCATGCACGTTGTTCGGCTAGAACTTGTCGAGGGTTCAAGAAGGGAAATCTGTGAAAGACGGAGAAGGCTGGGCATTGAAAGAATATAGGTTCGGGAGCTGTCGCAACAACTAAAGCAAGCGTAACTCACTATTTCTGAGTTGTACCAAGAAAAAAAAGAATTGAGAAAGATGTTGGCAGAAAGAGTTGTCGAAACACTAGCGTTGTAGAGCTGAGAAGGGAATGTGAATTGGCTCAAGAAACAACTCCGAGAAGTGCAAGACGTGATCATCTAGTTGCACGAGGAATAGAGAATTTCATAGGAGAGAATTGCGGAGCACTTCAAGGAATGTGGACTGGCCATGGAAAATGTTTGTGCGACCCTTTCTAGTGCTCAAACAAAGCTGAAAGGGAATGCGGTCTTGCGAAGACAGGTGAAGAATCTAAAAAGGCGAAATTGGTCTCTTAGGAAAATGCTTAGAGTATCAAGACTGCAGGTGAGGCCAGAAACATAATTGACCCTACCTTGTTTTTGTCTTTTTGAACATGGCACAAAATTCCTCTCCCCTCATGTCCCGTCTCCTACCGGGAAGCAAGGAATCTGACAGGTATCCACTTGGTGGATATATGTCGCGTAGATGCTGTAAACCCATCTGTCAAGAAGGACAAGTGTAGGCGGAACACACAACAATTTTGAAGGAGATGCATGGTCCCCTGGCCGTCATCGCCATATGGAAAGCACGAGTGACATCCCACATTCATTCGCAATACCAACTTGTCACATGCATACTACGTCCAATGATTGCATGAAAATAATCAAAGCCTGTTACATTGGGTGGCATAATTCTGACAAAGTTCTCGATCATTCGGGTGACCATTCAAAGGAGAAACGTTGACACATCACTTCCTAATGATTGAATCTTGTTGATGACCGAATGATCATGATAAAGATGTCGATTATGACATGATTGGGTGTAGTTGGGTTCCTGCTCTTAGTAAGTCCTATCGAAAGATCATCTAGCATGGAATAACCAGAATCAAAATTCTAGGAGTAGTAGTTTGGAGCATGGAAGCCCAAGGGGCGCAACTCTTTCTATATATTGCATCTTTTCAATGTAATTCAGGTTGGTTGGAAAAGTAGTGTAGACAGTAGACTGTTGAATGTAACTTTCGAACCCGATTGAAATATAATGCAAAGGTCCTGAGGCTTTGACGAAAAGATTCTAATGGTGGTGGTTTGATGTATTGTGATATCCCCTATGTATGTACTTCCTGTTTTCTGTATATCCATGTATTTAATCTATTTAAATTGGAACATTTAATCAGTCTAGAATTCATCGTGTGATGCTTTAGACTTTTCCATTTAAACTCCTATGTTTTCTTCTAAGTAATTTAGAATTCATCCTCAATGGTGCTCTGAGTTGCTTTATGTACTTTTTCTCTCACCATACACAATGACATTTGAACTGAAAGACCATTGCCTGCTTAGCCTTTATCCTCTCAAGTTTTTAGTTACCAAGTCATTTATTTCTCTCGCTTTCTGGAATTTGACTCCATGGCCCAAGGTTCTGTATTTCCTTGCGAGCAGAACCAAAAACATTTCACAAACGTAACAAACCTAGTCAACAATTCAAAGCCACTATATGTTAGAGACTAAGTCTCAGAGAGAGCCCTCTCTAGGTCAGAAAGGGTAGTTTTCGGTCTTAAAGTTGGTTTGTAGGTTACCTTTGTCATTTGTTTTCTAAGCCAAAAAAATTTACAGAGTGCTAACATATTGGCGCCGCTGCCGAGGATGAAATTGAATAAAACTTTCCCTGGGAGAACGACTAAAGTTGTAGTTTTGACCCCGGAGGGTAACGGTGGGTTAGACATCTATATTGGTTGAAACCTTTACCCTGGTGACTCCAATAAATAATACCAGTAGCATAGAGTAGTACGACTTAGAAATCCTGGCTCCAAATAAAGTTTATACCAGAGCCAACCCTGATCTAGACCGTGTAGAACCCGTGCCTGATCCCAAAATATTCCACGCAGAGAAAAGGAACATGTACCAAACCCATTCTATTAGCTTGACATAAACCTATCCTTACCCAAGGATGGAGTACAAAGCATCGCTGACCTTGATTTCGATACACTGTTCTAACAAACCCTGTTCAGGTCTAAATCAGAAACCTACTTAGATGAGATAGTATTAGATGAGAAGAGGTTTCAATATTTGATACCAAACAAAATCCCGTGAGATGCTATAATCCCCACTCAGATAATTCAGCCAGTTCCAAACCCTCCTAGAGTTATGGCCACCATATTCACCCCTCTTTCCCTACCATCCCAACTACATGATTTTCCCCAGAACTATAGTCAAAGGATCAAGCTATATGATGTCGAAGGAAACGCCTTTGCCCAAAAGCACTTGGACTGGTTCAATGATTTTGTTGACCTGGAAGAGGTCGATCATGAGGATGCGAAAATGATATTTTTCACGCAGAGTCTTTCAGGGGAGGTCAGGAAGTGGTTTAAGGCCCTTCAAGCAGCGAGCATCCTCGATTTCGGAACGTTTGAAACATCGTTTCTTGCCAGATGGGGAGACAAAAAGAATCCTCTACAACTACTAATTCGGTATAACAATATAAAAATATCAGCAGAGGAAACGATGCAAGAGTTTTTTGGCCAAATTCATGAAGGTATACAACTCAATCCCCACAAAAGTCAAAATGCCTCCCGGAGCTGCGTAGCTTCGATACACTGATTCCTTTGACAAAAATTTCGCCTTGCTGCTGAGAGAAAGAAGATATAATACTTTAGGCGCTATGATGAGTGACGTAATCGAAGTAGAAGTAAATATGATGGTGTTGGGAAAGATCAAACAAAATTTTGATGATGATGAAGACTATGAAGAAGCTTATGTAAAGGATGTCCATGGAGAACAAGCCTGCCACTAGGGAGAAAAATGATTTCCAGCCCAGGAATCAAAAAATTAGAAGGGCTCCAGTCCCATAAATCAGGTAGAGGGACCAGAGAGATCAAGGTGATCAGCAGATAAGACCTCCTTTCCAAAACAACTACGCAAATGAAGACTTTGATCGGATGATCCAAGACCAGATGCATTGTTGCGACGATACAAATACATACGTGTTCTTAACAAAGGGATAACATGATCAATTCATGGACATGAATGATGGTTTTATGTTGGAAACTGATGACATATTGTCTTCGAAAACAGAGGAGTTCAAGAAAGGATATCACAATGCAATCATGTAGTTTCAAAAGCAATACAACCTCAGGAGTAGAAATACGTCTGTAAAGCCTCCGCAGTCAAATACCACAAAGGAACCTCAGGTGAATACTCCTTCCTCAAGCCAACCAAAGAAAGACAATCTAGAAAGGGACGCGACGGAGAAAGGAAAGTCAAAGGAAGAATCTTTAAAGAGAGCACCGGAGGCGAGTAAGGAAATGGGCGTCAAAGAGGTAGATAAAGCTCCTCCTCTTAATTTTGAGAGCGAAATGGCCAAAATCAAAATCTATGTTCCTTTTAATGAGCTAATCAAGAAGGGAGAGTACAGGGATAAAATCATTAAGATGTTAAGGATGGAAGAGGCTCCCGACACCTTAAACGTCCAGGACGACCACCTTTCCATCTTATTTGGTCCACGCGTAGAAGAAACTGACAATACTAAGGATGTTCCCCCTTTCTATGTCAGTCTCAAAATTCATGACATGAATCTTCATAATGCCATGTTAGATTTAGGCACGTCACATAATATCATGCCTAAGGTGTTCATGGATGAGTTAGGCTTGGACGTCACCAGACCTTATAAATATATTTTCTCTTTCGACTCAAGGAAAGTGAAATGTTTGGGCCTGATCAAAGATTTGGTCATGTCATTCTCTCAAATTCCATCAAAGAATTTGGTCATGGACGTGGTGGTGGCCGACATTCCCCCAAAATTCGACATGTTTTTATTCAGATCGTGGGCCATGAAATTAAAGGGAACCTTGCAGATGGACATGTATTATGCTACCATCCCTGTTTTCGGCCAAGAAAGAAGACTTTACAGAGAGGTGATGCTCAAGTACATGGTGAGTAGAAAGACCCAACCAAACAATCATCATATCTACTTTGTTGACACCAAAATTGGCTCCTTTATATTTTACAATGAATTAAGTTTCGAAAGGGAGGAGCCAACAACTGTCATGATTGTCGAGGACAAGGCCACGCATCGAGTGGAGGAATGCACAGATCAGAGAAACCATGCGGAAAATGAAATGTGGAATATGAGCTTCGACGAAGCTGACATCAAGGAAGGAGTTGGAGCTGGTGTATGGATAAATCCTCCCAAAGTGGTCTCAAAGCTCTGCTCGTACAAGATCACCTTTTATTGTACAAATAACATGGCCGAGTATGAGGCACTAATTTTGGGTTTTAGAACTTTAAAGGAATTAGGTGCTAAGAGGATAGCGGTGCATGGGGACTCTAAGCTCATCATAAATCAAGTGAAGGGTATATACCAGTCCAAGCACCCCAAACTAAGAGCATATAGAAATCTAGTGCTGGACCTCCTCGAAGAGTTCTCAGAGTATAATTTTCCAGTGATCCCCACGGGGCAAAATCAAATTGCAGATGCCCTGACCACCTCAACTTTAGTGTTTAAGATTCAAATTTTTCCCAACAAGAAGTATGAGATTGAAGTCAAACACAGGCCCATAGTACCCGATAACATCAAATATTGGAAAGTGTTTGAAGATGGAAAATAGGCGGAGAGGTTCCTCCAAATGAGCGACGAATTCGCTAACGTGAACATCGATGATGAGTGTTATTGCGAAGAGGATGAAGATGCGGTTGCGCGCAGTAATGCCAACCCCTTTCAGAACCAGATAGTCGGAAGGGATATAGTGAAGCTAAAAAACAACATCAACCCCAAAGGATTGGTTCCATTAGAAAAGTTGTTTGATGAAAATGATGTAGCCAGAAATCCCAGGATCACTGCAAATGATGAAGATATCGAGGATTGCAACATCGGGACTCAAGAGAATCCTAAGATAATCATATTGTCAAAGACACTTAGTTCAGAGATCAAGTAGAGATATATCAACCTCATGAAATATTTTCTTGATGTTTTTCCATGGAGTTATGAAGACTTGAAAGTCTATGAGACTAGAGTAATTCAACATGTGATTCCCATCAAGGAAGATCAAAAACATTTCAAGCAAAAGCTAAGACGGATCAATCCCCTGCTACTGTCGCTGATTGAAAAGGAGGTAAATAAACTATTTGATGCCAAAAGTATTGTTTCTTTAAGATTTTCAAAATGGGTGGCCAACCTTGTGCTTGTAAGGAAGAAGAGAGGATAAATAAGGTTATACATGGATTTTAGGAACCTGAATAGAGTGTCCCTCAAAGACAGCTACCCGCTTCCTAAGATGGACTACATCCTACAGAAGGTAGTCGAATCCCAGAAAATGTCAATGTTGGACAGTTTTTCTGGTTACAGTCAGATCATGATACACCCGGACGACCAGGAGAAGACCGCCTTTACGACACCATGGGGTACATTCATGTATGCAAAAATGCCTTTTGGGCTTATGAATGCTGTAGGAACTTTCCAGAGGGCCATGGATATAACATTTGCTGAGGAGAAAGACAAGTTTATTGTGATTTACTTGGATGAGATCATAGTATTTTCTGACTCCGATGAACAACATCTTTAGCATCTAAAGAAGGTCTTCCAGAAATGCAGAAATTTTGGCATATCATTAAATCCGAAAAAATCAAATTTCGGGATGCAAGAAGGAAAATTGTTGGGGCACGTTATCTCAAAGGAAGGCACAAAGATAGACCTCAATAGGGTGGAATGGATTTTGAATATCATCACTCCTCGGAGCAAGAAAGAGGTGCAGTCTTTCTTGGGAAAGGTGAAGTTTATGAGGAGGTTCATTCTGAATCTAGCCAAAATTATAAAGTACATCATGAGTATGCTCAGGAAGGGTAATGAGATAAAATGGACCCCTGAATCCAAGAAGTCGTTTGAAGACATCAAGATGGCGCTGAACAAAGCTCCTGTATTAGCCAACCCATATTTCACAAAGGATTTTATCTTATTTTCCTTCGCCTCGGAACACACCATCGGTGGCATCCTGTTACAGAAGGATGAGCATAATTTTGAAAAGCCTATAGCCTATTTTAGCAACACATTGAGAGACTCCCCACTAAGGTATGATATCATGGAAAAATAAGCCTATGCCTTAGTGAAGGCCCTCAAGGAATTTTGGACTTATATACTGCATTCCCGTGTCATTGCTTATGTGCCTAGCAATTCCGTCAAAGATATACTGACTCAGCCTGACCTTGAGGGGAGAAGGGGTAAATGGATCACAGTCATGTTGGAATATGACCTAGAAATCAAGCCTACAAAGCTGATTAAGGGTCAGGGGATTGCAAGATTGATGGTGCAGTCGAACTGTGATTTTTTGGGAATAAATTTCATTGCTGATATGCCAGAGAACCCACAAGAAGAAGCAACCCCATAGGTATCTCAGAAATTCATCGATTCACCTTGGTACATTGACATTATTTACGTATTGAGAAATTTGCAAGCTCCTCTAGGGTTGAGCAAAACCAAGGCTAGGTTTTTGAAGTTGAAGGCGGTTAAGTTTTGCATCCTAGATAACTCTCTGTATTGGAAGGACCCAGAAGGGATCTTGCTAAATTGTTTGTTGGAAGAAGACACAAAACATGCTATCAAGGAGTTCCACAAAGGGGACTGCGGGGGGCATCATTATTGGAAGACCACCGTGCACAAAATATTGAGGGCAGGGTTATATTGGCCCAGTATTTTTGCAGATGTATACAAGGAAGTTTCCAGTTGCCACGAATGCCAGATATTCGATGGAAAAATAAAGTTGCAATCTCTGCCATTAAAGCCTATCTCCATCGAAGCACCGTTTATGCAATGGGGTCTAGATTTTATAGGATAAATCCATCCACCATCCTCATATCAGCATAGATGGATACTAATGGCCACAGACTATTTCACCAAATGGATTGAAGCAGTCCCCACAAGGAAAGCTACCGACACAGTTATCATTCATTTTTTGGAGACCAATACCTTGTCTAGGTATGGGTGCCCTATCAAGATCATCACGGATAATGCAGCGTCATTCAAGTCCAAGAAGATGGAGAAGTTTTGTAATAATTACAACATAACCCTGGGAAATTATACTGCTTATTACCCATAGGGTAATGGATTGGCGGAATCATTCAACAAAAGTTTAACCAGGATCATTAAAAAAATCCTGTAGGACAACAAGAAGGCCTGGCACAAGAATCTTATCTATGCGCTACGGGTTGACATAATCACTACCAAAAAGTCCATATCCACATCGCCTTTCCAAATTGTATATGCAATGAAGGCAGTTTTCCCCACCTCGTTGGGATTGCTAGTCAGGAGGTTGCTGCAAGAGCAAGAAGCTGAACCAAACGATGCTCAAAGGAGGATAAACCAATTGGTTCACGCACAACAAATGAGGGAACATGTTTTCCACCGATCACAGCTTCACCAAGATAGAATGAAGAATATTTTCAACAAGCACACCAAGCAGGCATATTTAAAGGTAAATGATATGGTGTTGAAGTGGGACGCGAGGAATGAAGACAAAGGGAAGCATGGAAAGTTTGATCATCTTTGGATGGGACCATTCAGGATTGTCACGTATCATGGGAACAACACGTATCTACTACAAGAGCTTAATGGAGAAATCACTGGTGGGGGACTTGTGAATGGCAGGTTCCTTAAACATTATCTAGTTTATTATGGTCTGTTTCAGTTTTTCATGTCATTGTAAATAGCTATTTTTTTTTATGTTTTCAAAGAATACATTTCTAGGCAGTAGTCAATAGACATTGAAGCCTGGAGTGAAGGCCCTAAGTTTATGCTGAGTTTGGTTGTGACTGTTTCAAGAAGGTCTAGGGTGAGTCTTTTCCATTGTTTTAGAGTCTGCAAATCAAATAAATCCTAATGGTCAGGCACCTGGTCTGTTGTTCTTTTCCACCTCACCGGGAGGATAGCATCCCTGTTGGAGCTAGCTGTTAGCACCGTCATTTTTTCAGTTAGAGTCAGTCATTTTTTATATGATTCATGGTTCATGTGTCTAGGTGTGTGAGGTTAGGTACTGAGAAATGAATGGGACAAATTCAACAAGTGACAGAGTTAGCCCTTGGAGTCAGGAAGGGGCGTCATAATCAAACATGTGCAAATTTTAAAGGTATTTTCCCAAAAGGTCGGGTCCTGTCAGAAAGAGGGAATTTACGTGCTAGAGGTTGAGTCAAGTTGTTAGAGTAAAGGTCACATCAATAGATATAACAACCATCATCACCTCATTATGAAGTCAGAAAGGTTAAGAAATCACATCACTCATATCACATATAATCTGCAACTCTTATCATCTATACTTTGCACACTTCGAAGTGTACCCATCGTGCAAGTGTGCTACACAAATCTTCAGCCTGCTTCCAAAATTCTCGTCACCATGAATTCAGGGTCCTTTGTCATGTTTCCATCCCTCGCCCATTCAATTATAAATACCAGTCACCCTGCGTTATTCTCTTTTACCATCCGATTTTATGCATTGTCTGTGATTTTTCCTGCAAGTCCTGGGTCTTTTCGTAGTGGGAAAGTCGATTTCCATCATCTATGTTGCGAACATGGCCAGTCAATATTGTCGCGTTTCCTCCATATTCAGTCATGGTTTGAAGCCTGTTGGATTTTTCCACAAGCTAGTCTTTCGGGCGACATTTCCTCTCAAAGTCATCCTTTCTTCCTCAGAGTTTTTCTTATCACGCCCAAATTTTATGTCATGCTTCCCTACTGTGACAAGCCTATCATTATCATTATCACAACATCGACCTGTTCCTGTGCCTAAAGTCTCCATAGTGCCTGGCATCCGTGCGGTAGAATCCTAGAGTTATTTTTTCTTGTTGCGCAAAGCTTCCACCACTGCCCCTCCGACAAGTCTCTACGAGGCATATCAATCTCCATTTTCTGCGCAAAGAGGGTGCCATCTTTCATTACCGCGCACGCAAAACAAATACACATTTGTATCATGACAAAATCCTAAGACATAAGGAAGAAAGTGCGAGGTGGCAGATTTGTGAGGCCCAAGCCTCAAGACTTGGTGTTAATCAACGAAGATCCAAATGTCAGGGCATATTTCGAACAGGTCGGATGTATGCATTATTGCGAGAAAATCCAAGGATACAATGTGAAACTAGTTGAACATATCGCTCTCAGATTTAATGGGTTTCGCGCGGACTTTGCAGGAATCAAATTCCAAGTGACGGAGGAAACTCTGTCAGCCGCAACGAATATCCCTCCATGCAGTGAAAGGTGGTCTAAGGGCATGCCTTTAGACATACTATGCTATGAAGAATTCATCAAACCAAACTACCTGAACGGGAAAATCGGAGCGAGTGTTTTGAGTCGATATCTATGGGAGCCTTTTCAGAAACTCTTGAAAGTGATTAGAAAGTATTTCACCTGTGAAAGAAAGTCTGACAGAATATACTCACATCACATCAGGTTGCTGATGCATTTCACAGGGAAGAGGCCTTTGAACTTACCTTTATTCTTGCCACAAAGTCTAGGAGGAATGTCAGATAGCGTCCAGGCCGAAGCGAACCATCCACAAAATAACTTATCCCATATCTCATTAATCAAGTTGTTGGTAGTCGAGGAATTGAGATGATTGGGAAAGGACTAGGACTCATTTATGTTTTGATCCGACATCCCCAGGGACCACAAAGGAGATCGCCCTCTACCCACGGGGAAACAACATCTCGCAGCACATAGGCAGGAATAGAGGGGTCTGCAGGAAAAGGAAAGATAATAGAAGGTTCATCACCCCAACAACCAGTACCCCGGAAAAAAGGCAGGCGAAGGTTGATTAAGAAGCCCGAGGAGACCCAAGCTCCAAACGAACCACGCGCCCAATCTATTGCTGAGAAGTTACTTATGCGCATTGTTCGGCTATAACCTATTGAGGGTTCAAGTCGGGAAATATGTGAAAGATAAAGAAGGCCAAGAACTAAAATCATGGATGTTCGGGAGCCGTTGCAACAGCTAAAGCAAGTGCAACTCGCTATTTCCTAGTTGTACCAGGAGAACAAAGAATTGAGAAAGAAGTTGGCAGAAAGAGTTGTTGAAGAAACAACGTTGCAGAGACGAGAAGGGAATGCGATTTGGCTCAAGAAACAACTCATAGAAGCACAGGACGTGATCATTCAGCTGCGCGAGGAACAGAGGATGTCAGAGGAGAGAATCGCGGAGCACTTAAAGGAATGTGGACCAGCCATGGAAAATGTCTGCGTGGCCCTTGCCAGTGCTCAAACGAAGCTGAAAGGGAACACGGTCTTATGAAGACAGGTGAAGAATCTGAAAAGGAGAAACTGGTCTCTTAGGAAAATGCTTAGAGTATCAATACTGCAGGTGAGGCCAGAAACATAATTGACCTGACCTCGTTTTTGTCTTTTTGAACGTGGCACAAAAGTTCTCTCCCCTCGTGTCCTGTCTCCTGCCGGGAAGCAAGGAATCTGACGGGTATCCACGTGGTGGATATATTTCACATAGATGTTGTAAACCCACCTATCAAGAAGGACAAGTGTAGGCAGAATGCACAACAATTTTGAAGGAGATGCGTGGTCCCCTGACTGTCGTTGCCATCTGGAAAGCACGAGTGACAACCCACATCCATATGCCATACCAACTCACCATGTGCATACTATGGCCAGTGATTGTGCGACAACAATCAAATCCCATTACACTGGGTGGAAGAATTTTGACAGAATGCTCGATCATTCGGGTGACCATTCAAAGGAGAAACGTCGACGCATCACTTCCTAATGATTTAATCTTATTGATGACCGAACAATCATGATAAAGACGTCGATTATGACATGATTGGGTGTAGTTGGGTTCCTATTCTTAGTAAGTTCTATTCGAAAGATCATCTGGTAGGGAATAACCAAAACCAAAATTATAGGAGTAGTAGTTTGGAGCATGGCAGCCCAAGGGGGGCAACTCTTTCTATATATTGCATATTTTTAATGTAAGTTGGGTTGGTTAGCAAAGTAGTGTAGACAGTAGACTATTGAATGTAACTTTGGAACCTGATTGAAATATAATGCGAAGGTCCTGAGGCTTTGACGAAAAGATTCTAATGGTGGTGGTTTTATGTATTGTGATATCCCCTATGTATGTATTTCCTGTTTTTTGTATATTCATGTCTTTACTCTGTTTAATTTGGAACATTTAATAAGTCTAGAATTCATCTTGTGGTGCTTTATACTTCTCCATTTAAACTCCTGTGTTTTATTCTAAGTAATTTAGAATTCATCTTCAATGGTGCTCTGAGTTGCTTTATGTACCTTTTCTCTTGCCACACACAACGACATTTGAGCTGAAAGACCATTTCCTACTTAGCCTTTATCCTCTCAAAGTTTTAGTTACCAAATCATTTATTTCTCTCTCTTTCTAGAATTTGACTCCATGGCCCAAGGTTCTGTATTTCCTTGCCAGCGAAACCAGAAACATTTCACAAACGTAACAAACCTAGCTGACAATTCAAAGCCATTAGCTGTTAGAGACTAAGTCTTAGAGAGAGCCCTCTCTAGGTTGGAAAGGCTGGTTTCCGGTCTTAAAGTTTGTCTGTAGGTTACCTTTGTCATTTGTTTTCTCAACCAAATAAATTTACAGATTGCTAACAACAGCCATGCAAATATGCATTTGGGGTTGTTATAATGTATAAATGTTGAAGGGAATGATTGTAAGAATTCGCTCATTCTAATATCAATATTTGAATTGATGAAAAGACGGGAGGCCTTGAGTATGCAAATATTATTTGTGGATTGAATGCATTTATGGGAAATTTAATTGCATATTATGTTACAAATTCATAACCGAGTTAAGTCAGGAGACATTACTCCTGTTGTAACAATGAATTTCAATTGAGATGGTCATGTCTGCGACCATGATGAGTTGGATATGGAAAGGCTATAGTTCCATCCAAGTGCATAATGGTTATTCCCTATGTAATTGGGGTTTGGACAACAACCTTTTTTCCTACACTAAATAACACTAAGGGATGATGTTCCTACTGTTGTGTATGGGTTGAAGATGAAGGTATCCAAGGGGTTAGATAGGTTGTGGGGAAGAGTTTGGATGTGGTATTGAGGCATGGGCCATACCTTCCAACTCACATGGTGGAATACATGACATGAACATATGGTACTCCAGAGTCAATGCAAGGATGCATTACGTAGATGTGGCCATGATTATTGGCACATTGGTTTTACTTATTGTTAGAGTTGATTGCATTATGAAGAGCTTGATGTGTTGATAATGCATGTAAAATGAATGATAGTGTCATTCTAGATAATATGATGAATGGTAGAGTTCCATTTAATGTGAATTATGGTTGGAAATGATTGAATTACTGGGTAGATACAATTCGGATATCATCTCATGAACTGCTAAAAATATGCATGAGTGTTAATAACCTTGTTTGGTTGCAAGAAAGTTGAAGAAATTGCAGGCATAAATGGGCTTGGATATAGAAATAATGTAAGCCCACAAGGAAGACTAATATATACCATTGCAAGAGCCAAACATAATGAGAAAAAATATCATGCGTGGGAATTTTTATTTTCCTGTATAACCAAATTTGATAAATTAATAATTGAAAATTGTTATTTGATACTAACGATTTGTTTGGCTGCACGGAATTGAGAAAATTGTAGGCGGAATGGTCTTGGATATGGAAATGACGTATGCACATAAGGAATACTAATATCTACTACTGCAAGGGCCAAACAATTATGAGCAAAGAGACTCATGTTTGGGAAAGCATGTTTCCCTGTGTAAAACATATTTGAAATTTTATAATTATATGATGATGTCTCATACTAATTGTATGCATGTAATGCAGTTGGGGATGATTGCCACATGTTGTATATTTCTAGTGGAAGTCTAGCAACAAGTTGACATTTGTCTACATGAGAACACCTTGGAAAATGATGGATCACCTGAGGAATTGCATAATAATGAAAGGGATGCTTGAGCCTAGAGGGTGAGTTGCATTGTCGAAGAACCAGGTTGTCAAGCCTGAAGAGTGAACTCATATGTGAGTTGCACTATCGAAGAACCAGGTTGTCAGGCCCAAAGAGTGACTCCTGTGTGAGTTGCACTGTCGAAGAACCAAGTTTTCATGCATGAAGAGTGAACTCCTGTGTGAGTTGCAATGTCGAAGAACTTGGTAGTTAGGCCTAAAGAGTGAACTCATGTGTGAGTTTCACCATTGAAGAACTAGGTTGTCAGGCCTGAAGAGTGAATTCTTGTGTAAGTTGCACTGTCAAAGAACCAGGTTGTTAGGCCTAAAGAGTGCACTCTTGTGTGAGTCGCACTGCAACAAAAAGGTTTTTGTTGGTTATTTTATTGATATTTTTCCTAGCAGTAAGTCCCTTGAGTCCCTAGTAGTGAGATTCCTAGCTACCTATGCCCGAGAGACCTTGATAAAAGAATGGCTCAATACTTGGGTTAGCCTTGATAAACAGATGGTACATCTCTTAGGTTATCCATGATAAATGAATGGTGCATTCCTTGGGTTGGGAAGGTCAAGAGGAAGAGAGTTGGTGGAAATCGAGATAACTGTGGAAGAATACCAGTGGATTATGTATATGTTTTGGGCTAGAGTGCCTTTGTGTTTATGATTTTTGGGGCTAGAGTGCCTATGTATCTGTGGTATTGGGGTCAGAGGGCCTATGTATCTGTGGTATTGGGGTCAAAGTGCCTATGTAATTTGTTTAGGATGGAATGCCTATGTGATTTTGGGCTAGAGATCCTATATGTTAATTATTGGTTGGGGAGTCGGAATTGTAAAATGAAATTACACTTGTAGGGTGTTGTGGACTGAGGATAGTTAAAAAAATAAGGGGGAGGGGATGTAACATCCCTAGTTATAATCCTCACAAATTATAATATAATTGTATAAATGTGAATTAGGCTATTGAGCTGATGCATTGGGGTGAAGAGCCCATATTGATCTAATGTTGTTGGGGGGGAAATTGCATGTTATGAACATTGATTAATTAATAAAAGGAATAATCACTGGCTGCAATATGAAAGAGATGAAGAATGATTGGGGGCTATGATTACACAAGAGAGAGGGGTCCAAGGGGGAATTATTCATGGGTATTAATCCAATCCACATTCTTGAAATTATTATCTTTGTGTATAAACTTCTATTTATTGATTGAGTGTATGAGAGTTCAATCATTAAACTCATGTAAGAGGGTGGGTGTGAGTGGTCACATCCCATAGTTATTGGAGAGCATGGGCCGAAGTACAATCATCCTTGGGAAGAGTGTGAGTCAAGCAATCAAGGAAGAAGAGAGAATTCATATGCAGATTTGGGGGACAGTTTTTACATACATATTTTTGGCAGCAAAGGAGGAGCAAAGGGATGGGAAGAGGACCAACCATGGTATACTTTAAGGAGGCCATTGTTTGGATGTGTTTTTATGTTGATATAGAGGTATGTGTTCTGGTAAATCAGGTTGTAATCCTATGGTGCGATTTTATGTGGAGGAAACATTTGAGAGCCTTGTGCAGGCTGTTGTAAGAAAATATGAAACAACTGAGAGTTCCTAGAGTTCCCAACTGAGTGATTCCTGGCCAATTGCATGCACTAGTGGCCTTGATAAACGAATGGTACAGCCTGAGAAACTGTGAACAGTGAAGGGGGTACATTCCTTGGGTTGTGCAAGTTGTGGGGAAAAGAGAGAGCTAGAGGTTTGGAACTGTCATGAGACTAGAACCTGGGTTTGGGGCTGCTCTGTGTGGAGAGTGGATAGCTAGTGGGCCATATCTCCTTGTGGACTCATAGCCTTAGCTCGGGGGTGGCTTGCTGATGAGAGAAAATGATCATCAATGTCTATGGCTGGGAGGTTCATCCTTCGTTTGCAGCCAGTTGGTTAATCATTAACAAATAAGTGTTTTTGTTATGTTCTTATGTTAATTTTGTTGTGTAAATGGTTTACATGAATGCTGTGTGTTTATTGTTTGCTTGAACAGTTATATTCATGTTTAATATATGTTGCTAGATGCATTTAGAACTGTGGTATTAGTCCATTGGTCAATATTGTGTGTGATCTGTGGCTGGTAAGCTACAAGAATTTAATTAGTAGTAGATCTTAATAATTTAATGAGTTTGTGCACGTAATGTTTCTCAACTGAGCATTGGGTATGTTACATTTTGGTATTAGAGTTGTTAAAGAGAGAGTTTTTGCATTTCGTGACCAACTTCTATGGATGGGTATGTTACAAAGTGGTATCAAAGTTGTTAAAGAGAGATTTTTTGTGTGGCGTGACCAACATCTATGGTCGGGTACATTACAGTCAATGTAGCATTGGTTCCCTTCATTTTGAGCATAAAGTGAAGGTTCGCATTATGACTTCTTATGTTCTTCTTGCTTCCTTTTCCACACCTTTGTGTACTCTTCTTTATGTTTGGCAAGAAAAAATTCTTCCTTTATTATGTTGCTTCTACAGTCACATGCCATGTGCCCATAGTTATTGTACTTATAAAATTCAAAATTGTAATCATTTAGGGGAGAAAATTAATTGTAGTTTCTACCATCAAACCCATGAGAACTTCTAGTTTTGTTGCTCACATAATCATTACTTGCGGTTTTACAAGAACATTTGTTTATATCTCTCACATGATCACTTTTTGAATAAGCTTTGCAATCTATTGCTTTATGACTAAAGTTATTGCAATAAAAACAATAGCCAAGAAAGAGATTTTGGTATCGGTTTGTGAAAGGTATTCTTAGTGGAACAACTCTTCTAAACTTATTCCTATGGGTAGAATCGAATTTATGTTGGTCATCATTTCCTTTCCTACTACTGCTTTCATTGTTGATGGAGCCTTTGAGAATATTGGCATTGTTTTTAGGTTTTTCTTCATTTTCCTTTTATGATGGCTTTGTAACGGGAGTGCTTGCATCTCCCTTCGAGGTATTTTGTGTTTCTTCATAGCCAAGACATGCTTTTATGAATGGTGAACTTTGGAAACTAATAATATTATCTAATTTTTCAGTACTCTTTCCAAACTTCAATCTTCTATTCAACTGATAATAGTTTTCTCGAGTTTCTTTCTTAAGGAAACTATTCCAGCTTCTAGATTCTTGCAATTTTCTTCCTTTTCTTGTAGTTGTATTCTCACCACTTCTTCTATCCTTTTTTCCGCTTCTACTTGAGTCTTCAAGACAAAAATTGTCTTCTTTGTTTCTTCAAGATCATGATCCTCCTCTTCATATTTCTGCAATTTCTCTTTCTACTTTATGTTCCTTTCCCTAAGTTTGTCTATTTCTTCTAAGACACTAATGAGTTTTGCTTCAAGATTCACTTCCCCATCAATGTATTCTTCTTCTTCTTTTGATTTTTCCTTCTTATTGTCTTCACTTTATTTATTAGTACACTTTGTATCTATGGCCATGAAAATGAATTCTTCTTTGTCAATTTCAGAAACATATCCATCACTTTCTTCGAACAAGCTACTATCCTCTCTAGAGTAAAGACTCTTCTTCTTAGTATATTTTCCTCTTTCTTGTCTATAAGAATTTATTCTATTGTTATGTTCTTCTTTGACATTATTTTCCTCATCATCACTGTCTTCCCTTTTAGAATATGGAAATTTAGCAGGAAAATTCCGAACTCTACCACAATTAAAACATTTGAAGGGTAGCTTACCTTTGTGTTTTCCAGATCCTCTTTTTGGCTTTCTCACAAATAGTGCTTCTTCTATATCTGATTCATGGCTAGAACAATCACAACATTTGTATCCTTTTGTCTTCTTTGATGCTTTGAAATTTTCTTCCTTCCATGTTGTATTTTCGGTCCTCATCTCATATGCAGTGAGAATCCCATGTAGCTCATTCATTGTTAATTTCTCTAGTTCCTTCATTTCTTCAATGGCATAGACCTTGGGATCAAATATTAAGTGGAGAGACTTGAGAACTTTTTGCACAATCAGTGATTCTTTAACCTCCTCACTAGGTCCTTTGATGGTGTTGACAATTTCATCCACTCGAAGAAAATAGGTTGCAATGTTTTCTTCATCTTCCATTTTCAAAATATCGAACTATCTTCTATGAGTTTGGAGCTTTGCCTCCTTCACCTTGTCATCACCTTCATAGATGTTTTGAAGTTTGTCCCAAATATCTTTTTTCGATTTACAATGTATCACCTTGAAAAATTCTAATTTTTATAAACCACTCAAGACAACATTCATGGTTTTTTCATTATGTTCATTAGGCTTCTTCTCGACTGCATATATTGGTGGGGTTTTTAGGGGTGTATAAACATTGACGACTGATTTCCAAATATCAAAACCAAGAGCCATTAGATAAGTTTGCATCCTTACACTCCATAATGCATATTTTGTTCCGTCAAACAATGGACCCTTATTTTTGAAGAAACCTTCTTGACTATCCATGTGTGCTCCTGAGATCTACCTTCCAGTAGTTAGTCTATTTCTTAAGGAACCTCACTCATATACCAATTGTTGAGCTTATGCTTATACTGAGAGGGGGGGGGGAGGGTAAATCAATATACAATACTTTTTACTTTATTTAACCATTCATCAATCTATCATTAGCTTAAAAACAATAATAACATATAAAATCAAATCAAAATGCACTAAGTTTAAAGTGGAAACCCTTGCGGGATAAAACCACAAAAACCTATATTTATAAATATTTATAGGCACCAACCTACTGTTACAAATATTGTAGGCACCAACCTGCTATTACAAAAATTGTAGGCACCTACCTACTAGAGACACCAATCGCCTTAGCTGAGCATAGTTGAGCACCAACTCATAAGGATGTAGGCACCAACCTATTGTGAACCTACTGGAGACACCAATCTCTTCAACTAAGCACCAACTCAATAAGATATGTGTAGACACCAATCCATGATATTCATACATAAGATACTTCTGACTTAACCTACATGCTTCATTCCACATACAATCCTTCAAACCCTAGTAAACCTCATGGTGTCATT
>JASDQU010243575.1:65192-82178 GCA_032191745.1 Picea mariana
GGAGGCTCATGACTAATATAAGAAGGTTATCTTAACAAGAATAACTAATAATAATGGTGATACATAACATGTACCTTTACAATACTGAATATCAACACCACACTTACATGTGTGAACAACATTATACAAAATTACAACAATTACTTATATGCAACATCATGCAAGAATCAAATCCATATTTGACATAGATAATTAAGCACATTGTAAATGAGACAAGCACATAAAGAACACTTGTATTTTATGAAAAGTCAACAACTGCATGCATAACTCAGACGTTCCTCCCAGCCATAGACTTTGTTGCTCGTAAAATTTCAGCAACAGGTCACCCCTGAGCTGGGGCTTAAACTCCACTAGGGAAAAAGGATTCCTAATACCAAGCTAAGGTCTGATAACAATGAAATTACTCTGTCCAAGATGCCCACTGCTGCAACTATTCTATAGTCCCTCATTCCCCACATGCCTGTCCCACCCCAGGAAGTGTGCCCCTTCTCTTCTCAACATTCCTTCGACTACCCCACTTCCCTTCCAGGGCTTCAACAATAGGTCATATAGGAAGTCTCAGATCATTGCAACTAATTCCCAGCGCACCAGGGAATAATTCCCAGCCAATATCTCACCTGGAGTGAATTCTCATGGGCCTGACAACCCACCTCTTCGAAAACAAGTCTCTCACCTAGAGAGAATTCCCACGGGCTTGAAAAATTGCCTCTTCAACCACCCACAGGTTTTCCCAAGCATAGGGATATACAAGGCAATAAGTTACAACTAGACACAGGTTCCTTCGCGGAGGAAATTTCATCTCAATGATCAAGGATTGAGAATGATCCCCCATTCCAAGGATGAGTTCCTCCCCAAAAATATGCTAAGGGAGGAAATATATATTGCATGCATTGAACTAGAGACTTGTCGCCTTCAAAAATAGCTTTAGCCACTTGGTGACTCATTCCCATCTATTATAAACTTAGGATAAATACATATCTATAAATTACACTTTTCATAAAATATTAATAAAATATTTCCTTGGAATTAAGCCCCCTGGATTATCCCCTCTTTTAAACTTCGATCCCCCTTTTCCCTTTTTCGGAGGATTTTTGGCCCCCCATTGCTTTACGTTTGAGCTATCTATGTGCAATGATGTGATATTATTATTATTAACTTGAGTGTGATTACATTTTACAAGGATAGGTGCACTAGCCTATTTTCATCCGGACTCACCAGCCCAATAACCACACAGGCTCTTCGACCTCAAATACACACACACACACACACACACACACACACACACACACACACACACATAACTTGGTCATCCTCGCACACTTACTTAGGTGTGCACAACACTATGAAATGTGTGCACCCTTTCCTTGATAACAAAGCTCACGCACTACTTAGGTGCGCACAAAACCATAATTTGGTGCCAATGACTCACCAGCCTATATGTACATTTACATTTATACTTGGTGATAATGGATCACTAGCCTATATGTACAATTACAACTGGGGTTCAGATTAGGGACATTACATTCCCCTCCCCCTTATTTATGCAATGTCCTCAATGCATTATATACTTATGTACATACAAAACTTCAAAAAATTTCAAAAATATGAGGATACTCTTCCCTCATAGCATCCTTGTGCTCCAACTTTAGCATCCTCATGCTCCCAAGTTGCATCCTCAAGACCGCACCAGGTCCATTAGACCTTTACTAGCTCCATGACTGGATTCTAGAGCTGCTCGATTTTCTGATCCAATATGCAAACCGATCGCACTCGAAAATCACCTTTTGGATCCACCTGAATCACATTCCAATCAATAATATGATTAGCATCAGACACATACTTTTTAATCAATGATACATGGAAACCATTATGAATACACAAGGATTCAATCAATTCCAACATATATGCAACATGACTAATCCTCTCTAGGATTTCAAATGGCCCACAATAGCTTGCTACCATCTTAAAACAATTTCCCAACTTCAAGGAACTACGTCTGGCTTTTACTTTCAAAAACAAGTGGTCACCCACTTTAAACTCTCAATGGGTTATGCCTTTGTTTGTGCAACCTTTTTGCCTATCTTGGGCAACCTTTGAATTCTGCCTTATCTTTACCATCTGCTCTTCCATTTCCCGGAGCAGATCTGGCCCAACCACTACGCGACCTGCTAGGTTGTCCCAACTCACTGGCGTGTTGCACTTTCTACCATAAAGTTACTCAAATGGGCTCATCTTTAAAGATGCTTGATACCCATTATTGTAAGAAAACTCTACCAAGTGAAGGTAGTCTTCCCATTTTGATGGTTTATCCATCACATACATTCTAAGCATATCTTCTATCACTCAATTTACCTTCTCTGTTTGTCCATCTGTCTCAGTGTGATATATTGTGCTAAAGTTCAGATTTGTCCCAAATCCTTTGAATATCCCTTTCCAAAAGGTCGATGTGAACTTGGAATTTTTTTCAGACGTAATTGTCTTAGGTACACCATGCAACTTAGCAATCTCTCGCATGTATAAATCAACAATGTTGGTTTCCTTGTGCACCGACTTCATTGGAATAAAATGGGCAACTTTACTAAGCTTGTCCACCAATACCATAATAGAATCATGTTGCTTAGTAGTCCTAGGCAGCTTAGTAATGAAATCCATGGTTACAACTTCCCACTTCCACTTAGGAATGGTCAAAGGTTGTATAAAACCAGCTGGATGTCTATGCTCAACCTCGACCTTTTGACATTCAAGGCATCTAGCAATAAAATCAACAACCTCCTTTTTCATGACTGGCCAATAGTATTTCTTTTTGACCGTTGATATTTTATTCTGGTAATCTAGGTGTCCAACATAAGGAACCTTATGCATCTCTGACAACAACAAATTTTTCAACTCCTGAAAATTTGTCACATAAACTCTGCGCCTATACATGAGGATTCCATCCTCTTTTAACTCATAACCTTCCAATTTTTGTTGTGACATACCTTGCTGTAATTTCTCCTTTATGTCCACATAACACTAATTTGATTTGGAAACCTCTAAAATTATGTCACTCAAATCGGATTTGGACTTGCTAATGGTTGCAACATGCATTTCGTGCACCCTCCCGCTAAGTGCGTCGGCCATCTTGTTTTGTTTTACTCTCATATGCTTTATGTCAAATTCATACTCACTGGGGAATTCTAACCACCTCCTTTGTATGGAATTTAAACTTGGCTATCCAAACAAATATTTTAGACCACTATGGTCTGTCCTCAATTCAAATAATTTACCCATGAGATAGTGCCTCCACATCTTCAAGGCATGCACTATGGATGCCAATTCTAAGTCAACAATGTTGGTTTCCTTGTGCAACGACTTCATTGGAATAAAATGGGCAACTTTACTAAGCATGTCCACCAATACCATAATAGAATCATGTTGCTTAGTAGTCCTAGGCAGCTTAGTAATGAAATCAATGGTTACAACTTCCCACTTCCACTTAGGAATGGGCAAAGGTTGTAGAAAACCAGCTGGATGTCTGTGCTCAACCTCGACCTTTTGACATTCAAGGCATCTAGCAATAAAATCAACAACCTCCTGTTTCATGCCTGGCCAATAGTATTTCTTTTTGACCGTTGATATTTTCTTCTGGTAATCTAGGTGTCCAACATAAGGAACCTTATGCATCTCTGACAACAACAAAATTTTCAACTCCTGAAAATTTGTCACATAAACTCTGCGCCTATACATGAGGATTCCATCCTCTTTTAACTCATAACCTTCCAATTTTTGTTGTGACATACCTTTCTGTAATTTCTCCTTTATGTCCACATAACACTGATTTGATTTGGCAACCTCTAAAATTATGTCACTCAAATTGGATTTGGACATGCTAATGATTGCAGCATGCATTTCGTGCACCCTCCCACTGAGTGCGTCGGCCATCTTGTTTTGTTTTACTCTCATATGCTTCATGTCAAATTCATACTCACTAGGGAATTCTAAGCACCTCCTTTGTATGGAATTTAAACTTGGCTATCCAAACAAATATTTTAGACCACTATGGTCTGTCCTCAATTCAAATAATTTACCCATGAGATAGTGCCTCCACATCTTCAAGGCATGCACTATGGATGCCAATTCTAAGTCATGAGTATCATAGAGCCTTTCATGCTCTTTAAGATTTATTGATTAGTAACATATCACATGCCCATTCTAACTAAGGAATCCACCGAACCCTTCCTAGAATGCATCCATTCACACAATGAAGTCTTCATATGGTCAACAAACTCTTCAGGTGTTGGAAACTTCTTTCACAATCAGAGGTCCACTCAAATTGCACACATTTGTTTTGCAAGGATGTAATTGGGTGCACAATTTTTTAGAGTCCTTCAATAAACCTTCTATAATAACCTGCAAGTCCCATGAAGGACCTCACCTCTGCGACATTTCTTGGTGCTGGCCATTCTTCAATGACCCTTGTATTTTCTAGATCCACAACTATTTCTTCCTTGGAAATGATACGACCCCAATAATGAAGTTGTTGCTGAAAAAATGAGCACTTTCTCAACTTCGCATATAACTGATGTTTCCTCAATACTTGTAGCACCATCCTCAAGTGTTGCTCATGCTCTTCTCTATACTTTGAGTAAATAAGTATGTCATCCAGAAATACAATGAAAAAATTATCTAAGTAATTTTAGAAAACTCCATTCATCAAACACATGAAGACAACTGGTGCATTTGACAACCCAAATGGCACCACTATGAACTCGTAATGCCCATACCTCGTTCTGAAGGAAATCTTTCTAATGTCTTCTTCTTTAATTCTCACATGATGATATCTAGATCTGAGATTAATCTTTGAAAATATTTGCGCACCCCGTAGCTAATCAAAGAGGTCATCTATCCTTGGAAAATGATACTTTTTCTTCATTGTTACTTTGTTCAACTTCCTGAAGTTGATGCAAAGTATCAACTTACCGTTATTCTTCTTCATGGACAATACTAAGGAACCCCAAGGTGACACACTTGGGCATATATACCCCTTCTTCAAAATCTCTTCAAGTCGCATCTGCAATTCCTTCAACTATGGTGTACTCATCCTATAAGGAGTCTTGGATACGGGAGCTGCTCCCGGCATCAAATTTATAGAGAAGTCAATATCTCTTTTCGGTGGAAATCCCGGTATCTCTTTAAAGACATCTTGAAATTCTTTCAGCAATGTGCAATCTTCAATGTTTGATACTCTATCCTTAGGTGTCTCCTCCATGTGCGTTGCAAATACTCGACATCCTTTCCTGTAGATTTTCCTCAATTGCAAGGTTGAAACTTCTCTTATAGTTATAGCTCTTGGAATGCCTTGAACTGTTCTTAAGTTTCCTTCCTCATCCAAGAAAGTAAATGCCTTATTGTAATAGTCTAGAATGATATGATGTTGGTCCAACCAATCCATACCAATGAGGCAATCATATGAGCCCAAAGTTATGATATTCAAATCAACTTTTGTGTGCATTCCATTCATTTCCAGTGGACATGCCTTAACCATCTCATTAATTTTCCCTTTAGCTCCTGTAGCTAACTACACCAACTAAGGTTTTCCAAAATTGCTTCTTGGCAATTGGAATCTTTCCACCATCTTAGAATCTAGATAACTATTACTAGCTCTTGAATCAATTAAAATAGCAATGGGTTGGTCATTAATCTTACCTTCCACTTCAATCATGTGTGAATGAAACTCGGCTTCCTTATTATCTAGGGTTTCTTCAACTCTAGTGTACTCATCCTATAAGGAGTCTTGGATACAAAAGTTTCTCCCGACACCAAATTTATAGAAAAGTCAATATCTTTTTTCGGTGGAAATCCTGGTATCTCTTTAAAGAAATATTCAAATTCTTTCAGCTTTGTGTAGTCTTCAACGTTTGACACTATATCCTTAGGTGTCTTCTCCATGTGCATTGCAAATAATCAACATTCTTTCCTATAGATTTTCCTCAATTGCAAGGCTGAAACTTCTTTGATAGTTATAGCTCTTGGAATGCCTTGAATTGTTTTTAAGTTTCCTTCCTCGTCCAAGCAAGTAAATTCCTTATTGTAATAGTCTAGAATGATATAATGCTGATCCAACCAATCCATACCAATGAGGAAATCATACAAGCCTAAAGTTATGATATTCAAATCAACTTTTGTGTGTGTTCCATTCATTTCCATTGGACATGCCTTAATCATCTCATTAATTTTCCCTTTATCTCCTGTAGCTAACTACACCAACCAAGGTTTTCCAAAATTGCTTCTTGGTGATTGGAATCTTTTTACCATCTTAGGATCTAGATAACCATTACTAGCTCCTGAATCAATTAAAATAGCAATGGGTTGGTCATTAATCTTACCTTCCACTTCAATCATGCGCGAATGAAACTCGACTTGCTTATTATCTAGGGTTGCGTAGATCCTTGCTACATTTCTTCGCATGTCTTCAACTGTCCCAACTTTATGTACACGGTGTGTAATCCTCACTATTTCTCCTCTTTGAGGGAAATCTCTCTACATATGATCTCCTCCACAACCCCAACATTGAATATGTTGTTGCCTTGGTCTTTTCCCCACTGTCTATGTCATTCTAGGCTCCTTGGGAGTTGGTTGTCCATACGTAGTATTTCTAAAAAATGGTGGCTTAGTCCCCTTCTTCCTTTGTTCCACCTTTCTTTTCATCTTGTCTTCCCAAGACTTTTGGAAAGTCGGTCTTCCGTTTTTCTAATCATAAGGACATTTAGCGCACCTTATGGTTTCCCCTAATGTCTTAGGGTCATCATATTGTATCTCGTTACTAATAAATGAAGGTAGCCCACTCAGGTACCTATGAATTTTAATTGCTCATCCTTGATGAATGCAACATATTTCAATAGATCTAATAATATTCTTACATACTCATCTATTGTCATACTCCCAAGCTTGAGTTCAAAGAGCTCCCTCATTTTCTTGTCATAGTATCTCTTGGTTAAGTATTTATTTTGAAAATACCTCTTGAATTCCCTCGAAGTAACCTTCTTTTCATCAATGTGTTGCACTTGCACGAATTGATCCCACAACATTGATGTTTTTCATTTTAGTTGATAGATACCAATTCTCCCTTCTACCTGTGCTGAGTAATTATGCAGCTGGAAGTACTTCCTCATACCCAACAGCCAGGTCTCTGCATCTTCACCCTTCTTGTGCTCATCGTCAAAGGTAGGAGGCTTGATCTTTTTCATTTCTCCCTATAGCTCTTCCACCATATTCCTCTTCTTATTCTTTCTGAAAGGAGATGGACTTGAACTACTGCGTGCTTTCGTATACAAATGATTTGGTGAGTGGTGATGTTTCCTATCAACACTTCTTGTTTCTCTTCCTTCACTATGAGACCTGTGACTCCTTGAATTTCTTGAATTTGTCTTCTTGTCCATTTTATTTTCTACTCTATCCAATATTTGCATCAACTTGATATTGAAACCATCTTGTTGCTCCTTGGATTTCATAAGCCTTTCATTATCAAATTTATAGCTTTAGACATATTTTTGCAGTCCCTTTATGGTTTCCACCAAGTTTATGCACTCTTTCTTAGATTCTATACCATCAACACCCATACCAACACACAAATCCTCGAACTCATCATCATGGTTGTAAGTTCTGTCTACATCTTCCATGTTTATGACTTTCAGTGTTGATTATGTCCTGCTCTAATTGCTGCTAATTCTACAAAATGTGCAGGCAATAAGATTTCTTAGTCGAATTCATGCGACAACTTAAGGAAAAATCTGCACCATTTTGTTAGAATCCTATCTTCTGATTCCTTAGGTGATTTTAACATCCCAAATTCCAATGCACACACTACACATTAGTATTTTACGCGTATCACAAATTTTCATTGCACACCAGTGTTTAGAACACATGAAAATTTCATGTTGATCCCTAGCCCATACAAGTCCAGTGTTGAACGAATAGCTCTGATACCAATCTATAACTTCCTCGGCCACCCAGGCTAGGCCACGCCACATAATTCTCAACTTCTGGCGTTATGATACCAAACTATAACGTACCCCATTACCAACACTTATTAAAATGCTCTGATACTATAATGCAACATCCCCAAATTACTACTGAGCAATGCCACTCTAAAAGTTCTAGTGCACAGATTCCCCTTTATAAATTTGGTCTGCACAAAAATACTTGAAGTAATGCGCATGACCCCAAGTTGATCACACCACAAAAAATTCCTATTTTTGACACAACTTATAACAACGGAAGTAAAACAATGCAACTATGCACAAGCATGCTAACACACAACATTACTATACATGTAATCCACATTGAACACGTAATCACTATTGTGCACGCAACCATTTTGGATTTACTCACAGATTCTGTTCCCCTTGTGTGAACGTACTATTTCCTATGCACATGGTGAATCGATCCTCTTGCACACACATAGTATTTCCCTGCACGTACGACTAGCCTAACCTCGCCTCAGAGGCTCATGACTAATATAAGAAGGTTATATTAACAAGAATAACTGATAATAATGGTCATACACAAGATGTATGTTTACAATACTGAATATCAACACCACACTTACATGTGTGAACAACATTATACATAATTACACCAATTACTTATATGCAACATCATACGAGAATTAAACCCATACCTGACATAGATAACTAAGTACATAGTAAATGAGACAAGCACATAACAAACACTTATCTTTTATGAAAAGTCACCAACTGCAATAAAAAATCAGACATTCCTCCTAGCCATAGACTGTGTTTCTCATAAAATTTTAGCAACAGGTCACCCCTAAGCTGGGGCTTAAACTCCATCAGGGAAAAATGATTCCTTATGCCAAGCTAAGGTCTGATAACAACATAATTACTCAGTCCAAGATGATCATTGTTGCAACTAATCTACAACCCCTCATTCCCCACGTACTTGTCCCACCCCATGAAGTGTGCCCCTTCTATGTTCAACAATCCTTTGGTTGCCCCACTTCCCTTCCAGGGCTTCAACAACAATCCATATAGGAAGTCTCAGAGCACTGCAACTAGCTCCTAGTGCACTAGGGAACAATTCCCAACAAATCTCTCACTTGGATAGTGTTGAAGTTACTTCACACACACCTAGGATTTATTTTTCCTAAGGTTTTTCCTTGTTTATTAGTCATAATTACTCATTATCCAGTCTCTGATATTTTAGGGGAGAATATTCCACCTGGAGAATATTCTCTTCAATTGACACTTCAGTTTGACTAGTTGAGTTGAGTCTAGATGCTGCATTGGTTTTGTCACCATGCAACATTGGGATCATCACCATGCTAATGCACACTTGCCTTGGTTTCATCACCTTACTGGCGCATTACCCTTGATTCCTTGATCTACTCCTCACTACACTATGTTTTAGTTAGTTATCTGAAGACTCGTTGACTAGTTAACTCAGCTAGGTGGCAGTTCACTCCTGTAATTGCTTGAGAGACTAGACTAGGTGGAAGTTCACTCCCATAACTACTGGTGTGTGTCCAGATCATTCTAGATCACCACTATGGCACATTTTTTCTCCTCTAGTGCACATTGATTGAGTTATACAGAGTATATCATGTGTAAATTATTCATTATTCATTACGGTTAATGAGAATTCTTCCATTCTTTCTCTCTTGCTTCTTCTTTTTCAATTTATCTTTGCAAATGTGTGTGGTATCTTCTAGATAGATATATTCTGTGCAATTTCAACACATTTACATGGTATCAAAGCCGACAGATTGCTAATCAAAATCTACACCAAAAATTTTTGCAGGTACAAAAGATTGAAGACAGTGGAAAGATGGATTTCCTAAAAGAATTCATTCTTACACCTTACAACTACTTTGCATGGAAGGAGAAAATAGTAATACATCTCCAAACTAGAGGATTGTACAGGTTAACCTAGAATATAGACACAGAACCAACATTAGCCATAGAAAAATCCAAGTACTTAAATCGAATGGATGAAGCATTCATAACAATTTGCAGTCTTATTTCCCCCGATCTCCTCTTTCACATATCTTACTGTAAGACTCCCAATGAAGCCTGGACCACCTTGGAAGGGATCTTTGGAAAATAGGATGAGATGAGGGGACACATGCTAGAGGTAGAATTTCTCACATTGAATCCAAAAAGCTTCGACAATATCCAAGATTTATTTACAAAATTCAAGGATTTATTGTCGCAACTCAAAGCTTGCGGGGTTGATAAATTTAAGGAGGATAAACAAATGGTTCTCAACATTCTCTCCAAACTTGGTCTTTAATTCTCTGTGTTCGTATCAACATTAGATTCAGTCGGATTCACCTCTAGAGCCACCTGGAAGATGCCTTCTCTTGAGGACTTTATCAAATCCCTGACACAAGAGAAAACCAAGCTCATCAACATGGGAAAAATCAAAGGCCCAAAGGTGCATGCACCTAATGTGCAAGATGGCAGCCATCAATATCAGAAATCTAAAGATAAATGAAAAAGGAAAGCTCATGCAAATCCAAATAAGGAAGGGTACTCAAAACCCTTCACCGATGCCTCCGGATACAAAGGGGAAAAGGGAAGAAAAGGGGAGAAATGCACATATTGTCACAAAGGATTCCATGCAGAATCCACATGCATGCAAAAAAAAAAGATCTAATGAATCAAATACTTCAAAAAAACAACCTTGGAGATCGCATCCCTAAGGGTGCCAAGAAGAAGCCAGAAGATTAGAATCCCAAGAAAGGCAATTCTAGCCATGCCTTGATTTCCATTAACTCCTCTCTTGATTCTTGGATCGTAGATTCAGGAGCATCACATCACATGGCTGCCACAAAAGCAGTCTATTCTTCATTGGATGCATGCAAAGGTCCTCCTATTCTGATGGGGGACAACTCTTCAGTCGAAGTCACCGACAAAAGAAGGATTGAACTCACCAACGGAAGCTTCGAGAATGTTTTGCACGTTCCCAAACTTTCTGTCAACCTTCTCTCCGTGTATCAAATGAAGAATTTCGGCACCGAAAAGAAATTCATATTCACACCAAATGCAATGTACATATATGACATGCAAACCAACTCCAGGGTTGCTACCGGTGAGGTAAATCATCAATCTAGATTGTATACATTTTCTGAATTTATTGAACTAGATTCTGCTTTACTGCTTACCCATGCTGATGAAAGTAGTAGGATATGGCACGAAAGGTTTGGACATTTGAATTTCAGATATATGCAACAGATTAGCAAGCAAATATTGGTCGATGTTCTACCATACATCCATTTCTCCAAACGAGTATGCGAGGGATGTGTTCTTGGAAAACACCCTCAAGAGAAATTCGACAAAGGAAAGTCTCAGAGAGCTTCCTCGCCTTTAGATATGATCCATAGTGACCTCATGAGTCCTTTTCCACATCCATGTATCAACAAATCGAGGTTTGTTCTAATTTTTGTTGATGATTTCTCATGTTTCACATGGATTTACTTTCTCGGGCAAAAAGCCGAGGTCTTTCAACACCTCAAATATTTCAAAGCCCTGGTTGAGACACAGTTCGGAAAGAAAATCAAAATCCTCCGAACTGATAACGGGGGAGAGTATGTCAATTATGAGATCTAGAATATTTTTCATGAGGCAGGGATTCAGTTGCAACACACAATTCCCTATACTCCGCAGCAAAACAAAGTTGCTGAGCGAAAAAACAGATCTCTAAAGGCGATGGCATCTTGCATGCTGCAAGCAAAGTCACTACCACAGATACTATGGGCCGAAGCACTTAATTGTGCAACATACATCCAAAACATATCTCCCCATAGATCTGTCAAGGATAAGACCCCATACGAGGCTTGGAGTGGCCTCAAACCAGAAGCGACCCACTTTTGTATTTTCGGTTCACGTGCATGGGCCCAAATTCCCTCTGAAAAGAGGAAGGCAATTGATCCACAGAGCACTGAGTGTATTTTTGTTGGATACCCCGACGGTGTGAAGGGATATAGACACATTGATCTTTCCTCGGACCGGATCATCATTGAGCGAAGTGTCCAATTCGAGGAAAGTGTCTCGCATGTACCTCAACAGCCGCATGCATACACCTTCATTCTTCCACCTGTCCGAGATGATGAACATGCACATGCCGACTCTTCTTCAGACGAGAGTTTTGATTCAGAGGACTCAGAGGATTCAGATATAGAGTCAGCACAGTCAGATGCAGAGTCAGAGCATCCAAATGCAGTTGCAGAGACAGAGCAGAGGCCCAAGTGGGCACATACTACTCTTTAGGATGCAGGGGATGTTGTTGGTGATCCAATCGATACTAGGAGGACTCGATCTGATTTCGAGGAACCTTCTGTTGCACTCACTTCCACTGAACCATTTCCCTCCTAGCATATTTTCTTGGTTCAGTCTTCAGATCCACAATCTTATGACGAGGTTGTTGGAAATCCCTTTTGGGAATCCGCCATGCAAGAAGAGTACAACTCCCTCCTCGAGAACCAGACTTGGGATCTAGTTCCCCTTCCTTCTGGGAGGAAACTTGTCAGATGCAGATGGTTCTACAGGACCAAGAGCACAGCGGATGGACAGATTAGCAGATACAAAGTCAGGCTTTTTTCCAAAAGCTTTCAGCAAGTGCATGGCATTGACTATGATGAGACCGTCGCTTCGGTAGCGAATATGGATTCCATGAAATTGGCACTTTCCATTGCGGTAGCCAAGGGATGGGAAGTCCATCAGATGGATGTGAAGAATGCATTTCTTCACGGTGATCTCTCTGAGCATATCTATATGGAGCAGCCCTGGGATTTATGCAGGACTCATCTTTGGTCTGTCGACTGAAGAAGTCCCTTTATGGCCTCAAGCAGGCTCCGAGGGCATGGTATGCCAAGATGGACTCCTACCTATTGTCACAGAACTTTGTACGTTGTAAATCAGACCCAAATGTCTACATGCTTAGGACGATTGATTCACTTCTATTCTTATTTTTGTATGTTGATGATTTGTTGATCACTGGTTGCTCGACTTTAGCGATTGTTGTAGTCAAGAGGATTCTACATGACAGGTTTTTTATGACGAACATGGGTTCGCTACACTTCTTCCTTAGACTCAAGATTAGTCAAGATGCATCAGTAATCAAACTGTCTCAGGCCAAGTATGCACGAGATCGCCTTGAGAGATTTCACATGATAGACTGCAAGTATGCTCCGACTCCTTTACTATAAGGAGTCAAACTTGAGTATGGTGGGGATACTCCACTGGTTGAAAACACATTGTACAGACAGCAAATGGGGAGCTTGTTGTATCTCACACACTCCAGACCAGACCTCTCCTATGCATTTTGCGCAGTTTCCAGGTTCATGTAGGAGCTGCATGAGCTACATTGGAAGGCTGCAAAGCGTATCCTTTGATACGTACATGGCACCATCACCTTTGGGATTCATTATGCAACATACTCTACATTAGATCTCATCGGGTTTACTGACTTTGACTGGGCTGGCGATAGCACTGATCGCAAGTCCACATCTGGTTACTCACTTAGTCTTGGTTCTGGGCCTATATGTTGGTCGAGAAAGAAGCATGCTTCCATTTCTCTATCTTCAGCCGAGGAAGAGTACAGATGGGTAGTTAACATAACCATTTAGGCTATGTGAATACAACATTTTCTCACTGATTTTTCATCGGTCGATCGTCATCTGGTGTGACAACTAGAGAACTCTGAAGTTCTGCAGAGATCTAGTTCAGAGGCAGTGGATAAAGCACTTCGAGATCCACATGCACTACATCTGGGACTTAGTACACGAGGGTATCATCGACCTATAGTTCAGTCCTTCAAAAGAACAGACGACATACATCTTCACCAAGACCTTCACTTAGAAGAAGTTCCATTCTCTGCGAAGTCATCTTGGAGTTAAGGACACAATTGCCTAGCAACTGTAGTTCTTCTTTTTTTTTACATTGTACCTTGAGGTGGGGGTTTTCCTATAAGGATTTCCCTCTTTCCTCACTTTATTTTAGTGTGTCTTTTTTATTTGGGTACCTAACATGGCCTCGTTGCTGGGACCCATTCTTTATTTTTACCATAGTGATGTTCAGAGGGGGTGTTGGAGTTACTTCACACACACCTAGGATTTATTTTTCCTAAGGTTTTTCCTTGTTTATTGATCATAATTAGTCATTATCCAGTCTCCTATATTTTAGGGGAGAATATTCCACCTGGAGAATATTCTCTGTAGTTGACACTTCAGTTTGACTAGTTGAGTTGAGTCTAGACATTGCATTGGTTTTGTCACCATGAAACATTGGGATAATCACCATGCTAATGTACACTTGCCTTGGTTTCATCACCAGAATGGTGCATTACCCTTGATTCCTTGATCTACTCATCACTACACTCTATTTCATTCAGTTAACTAAAGACTGGTTGACTAGTTAACTCAGCTAGGTGGCAGTTCACTCCCGTAACTGCATGAGAGACTAGACTAGGTGGCAGTTCACTCTCATAACTGCTGCTGTGTGTCCATATCACTCTAGACCACCACTATGGTGCATTGGTTATCCTCCAATGCACATTGATTGAGTTATACAAAGTATATAATGTGTAAATTATTCATTATTCATTACGATTAATCAGAATTCTTCCATTGTGTGTGGTATTTTATAGCTAGATCTATTATGTGCAGGTTCAACACATTTATAGAGAGAATTCTCATGGTCCTGGAAAATCGCCTCTTCGAAAACAAGTCTCTCACCTAAAGAGAATGCCCAGGAGCCTGACAAATCACCTCTTCGACCACCCACATGTTTTCCCAAGCACAGGGATATATAAGGCAACAAGTTACAACTAGACACCGGTTCCTTCGTAGAGGAAAGTTTGTCTCAATGATCAAGGAAAGAGAATGATTCCCCCTTCCAAGGATTATTTCCTCCCTCGAAATACACCAAGGCAAACAATATAAATTACATGCATTAAACTAGACACTTATCACCTTCAGAAATAGTTTTAGCCACTTGGTGACTCGTTCCTATCTCTTGGAAACTTAGGATAAATACATATCCATAAATAACACTTTTCAGAAAATATTAATAAAATATTTCCTTGGACTTAAGCCCCCTAGATTAGCCCCTCTTTTAAACTCTGAGCCCCCTTTTCCCTTTTTCGGTGGAGTTTATCCCCCGTCTCTTTATGTTTGATCTATCCGCGCGCAACGATGTTATATTATTATTATTAACTTGAGTGTGATTACATTTTACAAAGATAGGCGCATTGGCCTACTTGCATCTCGGTTAACCAACCCAGTAACCACACAAGCTCTCTAGCCTCAAATACATATACATATACACACATATATATACAACTTGGTCATCCTCGTTCACTTACTCAGGTGCGCGCAACACTATGAAGTGTGCGCACCTTTTCCTTGATAACAAACCTCGCACACTACTTAAGTGTACACAAAACCATAATTTGGTGCCAATGACTCACCATCCTATATGCATATTTACATTTATAATTGGTTCCAACGACTCACCAATCTATATGTACAATTACAACTAAGGTTCATATTAGGGACATTACATCATTCCCAGAATGTGATCATTGACGACACCATCCATGGACGACAACATCCATCGACGAAAAGATCCATTGATGACAACATCCACTAAAGGAAACATCCACTCACGATAATATCACAACCTCATAGTAGTGCACACGAAAACATCACAACCTCACGACAACATCACAACCTTATAACATACCTTGGGAATAAGAAAGACCTAACAAAAGTCCCTTAGATTTCTCTTGCACACCTCTAGATCCCAAAGAGACACCCCAATGCCTTTAGAACACCTTAGACTTGATCTCTTTCTTGGTTGCAATAAAAATGCAAAATTCTATCATGTATTTATAGTAATTATGTCCCCAAAAGACTCGCTGAGCTGACCTCAATTTTCTGGCTGGGTTGTTGGACGAAAAAATTCACATCTCCTCATTCCTAGGGATTTATAGAGACTTCCATATACCATTGGAAAGGTATCGGAATAATTGTTCCAACCATATATCTTATGCTCTCGTTTGATTTAGTCATGTAGAATAAAAATTCCTTCAAATATAAGGTATCCAAATTGACCAAAAATAATACTTTCAACAATCTCCATCTTGCAATCTTTATCTTGGACACTTGTAGGCTTGTAATATTTATCTTGGACATCTTGTAGGATCCTCCTGTCTTTGAAATCAATGACAACAATATTTCCAACCTTAGGGAGGTTAAGTCCCTAACATTCTTTTCCATGAACTAGAAATATTCTTCATCCCTAGAACTCAACGCTACATTTACATTAAGGTTAATTTATCAAAAGACCTTAAGGAATTCATACTCATCCATGTGGGGAATAGGTTTCATAGGTAGTTGATTCATTACATCATTCTACCCAACACATGATTTCAGTGTTACAACCTATATCATCTTATCTATGCCTATCCATCAATGTCTGAAGTTGATCCTTTGATGCCACAACCCACATGAATTCATCCAACTACCAATACCTCCTAAAGGGATGGTGAAGGATGTCACTCAAGTGGTTCAAAATATTAAAAACACCAATGGTGAAAAAACATGAGGCTATGAAGGCCTTATCCCTAAGGCCCCAAGCATCATTGGCCCTAGTAAGACATAAGGTCCAATGTCCAACCAACCCTAGCAATACTTCCAACGACTAAATTTTTTTGGTTATCTAGAAAGAGTTTCAACATTTCCAATCAAGGTAGGACCAAACCTTGGAGCTTGGAGCATCGATAGAATGAAGTGCCACTCTACTTGATCATAAGCTTTCTCAAAGTCTATTTTAATAAAAATATTGGACATATTGGAAATGCATTTTTACCCTTTGTTTGAAGTCATGCAAAATAGAATAATATTAATCGAATACCAATTAAAAAATATGTGAATTAATAGATGATATATAAAATTAAATTGCACTTTACATACCACAAAAATGT
>JASDQU010243576.1:49363-81870 GCA_032191745.1 Picea mariana
GTGTCGCCCAGCCTAGGAAGATAAGGTCTAGGTCTAATCTTTGCTAGTGGTAAAATTTTACCTTTTTATTATAATAATAATAATAATAATAAACATTAAAAAAAAAAATCTTCATTAACTTTGTGACAAGGAGGGGGTAAGCAATTAAAGTGATTTAAAAAAAGAAAAAAACTTTTGGGATAAAACTTAAAAAGGGGAATGATTGTTTTACTTTATTATGCTAATTAAAAATTTAATTCATTAAAAAGGGGGAAAAAGGGTAAGTTTCTGCACATGCCTTTTTAAGTTTAATTAAAAAGGGAAAAAGGGGAAATCTAAAATAATTAGGAAACTAGGAAAAAACGGAAACCTTAAAAGAAAGGGGAACACTGGGAAAAAAAAGTTAGTCCAACTTAGTAAGGTATCTACCATTTAAGAACTTTCTAATTTAAACTAAACTAGCAAATTAATAATGGGGAAAGTCATTAAAACCTGTAAGGGAATTTGGGGACACCTAGGAGCGATTCTAGGAGTGACTCTAGGTGGGTGAGGGAAATAAGGGTAATTAATTAATTAAATAAATTAGTTTTTGGAGGAATGGAGGGGATGGGTGAAACATATACGGGGAGGATTTTTATGAATTAATTTATTAAAATTTAAAAAAAATGGGATTTTGGGAAAGTAAGGGACTTCAAAATTCTTTATAATGGAGGGAGGAGAAGGATGAGGGATGCCTTCTGATTGGCGTAACGTTACGCTGCATAAATCTATGCTTGACTGGCTTAGCTTGTGGGGGTTGGGATACTCATCTCGGTGAGGAGTGGTAGCTCGACCTTGCGAGGCGAGCTGGGAGCTAGCTGATTCTCTGGTTAGTGTGCGTGGCCCCTTTGTGGCTTGGGGGGCTAAGGGGGAAGAAGAGTACCCCTAGCATTGGCTGGGAGCTACCGGTGAAGTCTCATCGGTCAGCAAGCGAGAGTTGCACGGAGCACATGAGACATCAACTCAGAGCGGGTGATCAGGAAATGATACGCTTTCTTTATTTTTGCATGGTAGATTGTAGTATGATTTATGCTTTGGATCTGCATGTTTAATTGGGTAAGGAAATTGATTGTCTTAGTGTTTTAGTTGATTAATGAATTTTTCCATAGCCTATAGCTCGATGATTGATTGATTCCCATGGCCTTCGATTCTTGGCATGTCTTGACCACCCTTGGTGTATTGATTTGTGAAGATTGTGGTTGTTTTTTCCTTTCGTTCCTAGCTCATCAGTCCTCGCCTGAACAATCGGCCATGAGCCTGATCTATGGTCATCGCTTCGTCGTTAATAGACCTACGGATCTCAGTGCCCTACTTTTCTGTGCGTGGATGATGAGCAAAGGATGTTCCTGTCAGTTGTCTACGTCCGTTGTTGTCGTTGGCTGATTGTTTTGACTTGCGCCATCTAGCAAAGACCTATGCGTATGAATTATCTTACGTCCTTGTTGGTTTTTCTCTGCGCCTTGGCTGATAGAATCCCTGCGATCATTTCAATGACTTTTCCCCATGGATCCTCGTGTTTCTCTTACTTTTGTCTGCGTTGTATTGGTATCCTGGCAATGGAAAAACAATTTGATTCCCTGTTTGCATTTTTATATTGGTATCCTGGAAATGGAATTTTTTTTTTATTTGTTATTCCTTTCTGCATTGTATTGGTATCCTGGCAATGGAAAAACGATTTGATTTCTTGTTTCCATTTTTATATTTGGTATCTTGGAAATGGAAAAACGTTTCTTTTGTGTTATTCATGTCTGCATTGTATTGGTATCCTGGCAATGGAAAAACGAATTCATTTCCCTGTTTGCATTTTTATAATTGGTATCCTAGTAAGGGAAAAGCGTTTTGGTCATTCTTGTATGCATTTGCATTTAGCATCCGGGCAATGAAAAAGGGAAACCACGACTTTTCCATTTAAAGCGTGTCTGAGATTGCTGTTGAAATGCCCACATTTTTTCCTTTTAAAATTTGACTGAGATTGTTGTTGAAATGCCCACGTTTTTGTCTTTTAAAAGTTGACCGAGATTGTTGTTAAAATGCCCACGTTTTTTCCTTTAAAAGTTGTCTGAGTTGCTGTTGAAATGCCCACATTTTTGCCTTTTAAAAGTTGATTGAGATTGTTGTTGAAATGCCCACGTTTTTTCCTTTTAAAATTTGACTGATATTGCTGTTGAAATGCCCACGTTTTTTTCTTTTAAGAGTTGACTGAGTTGCTGTTGAAATGCCCATGGTTTTTCCATTTAAAACGTGATTGAGATTGCTGTTGAAATGACCACAAATTTGCCATAAATTGATTGACTAAGTTCGTTGTCGAAGGGACATGAATTGCTAGTTAGAATGATGACTGCGTTTGTTAGAATGGACAGGAAATTGCCTTAAATGTTGACTGAGCTGTTGTTGAATGACCACGAGTTGATCCTTCTACAGTTTTGTATTCTCCTTTTATTCTCCTTCGATTAGAGTGTATACCCAACGTTCTTACTGCCAAACTTTAATTACCACATCGATGTTACTGGCCATATTAATTACCATGTTAATTGCAATGATAAATGCTATATTAATTGCCAAAAAAATTGCTACAACAATATTAATGGTCAATAGTTTCCTTCTTACTGTTAATTGCCATGTTAAATGCTATATTATTTGCCAAATTAATTGCCATGTTATTTTCTACAGTGAGTTAATGATCAACATATTCCTTCTTATTGATTAATTGCCGCAACAAGTTAAATGGTTAACAATATGTAATCGCCTTTTTATTGAGCTATTAATTGTTATGTAACAGTCATATAAATTGCCTTGTTACTGTTGTATTAATTGTTATGTTAAACAACATGTTAATTGCCTTGTTATTGCTATATTACTTGTTATGATAACTGTTATGTAAATCGCCTTCCTATTGCGCTATTAATTATTATGATAACAATCATGTAAATTGCCTTGTTATTACTAATTTAATCATTAGATAACTGCCATGTTAATTGCTTTGTTATATTGCTACAACGATGTTAGTAGTTAGCAGTTTCCTTCTCAATGACAATAGACAACTAGTATTGTTGGTTCGGTCAATATAGATAGACTACATGTTGAGATTAAATTGTTCATAAGTGTTATAATGGTAGCATCCTACATTAAGATTGTTAATATTGTTATTCAAGTTAATGGCTAGTTGGATGGAGATTTTGGATTAATATAGAATTTCCCATTTAGGTTGTAATAATGATTAAAATTAGGTTGGTGAGTAAAGACTAGATTTCCAATTTTAGACTTTCTAAACTGATTATAATGGAGGTTAGATGGTATTTATAATTATAGTTTTAGTATTGATTACTTAGATTTGAAAGATTGATTGTATTAACGTTCAATTAGCGGGTGCATTATTGACTGATTATAACTTTGACGTGCCCCGTTTAGAATGGAACCCATGTTAAAATATATTGTAATCATTGATTGGTTAGACTGGGTGATTGGTTGGGTCGGGGATGATGTCGTGTATTGGCTTGCGTCATCCCTTGTCTTCGTACTCTGGTGTTTCGTTGACCTGTTGTTGGGGTATGGGTGTGGTTTTCCTTTCTGTATTTAGTTTCTAGCACGTCGGATTCATCTAGAGTCCTTGATCCTGATAGGATGTGTCTATTACTTGGGGATGGTATGATTCCTGATGAGGGGATCATGGCACGCCCAACGGGATAGCGGTGAACGGAAACCTGGTCGGGTTCCGTGCGTGTTGTGGAGTGTTGTCGAGTGTGGTAGGTTGCTTGGGCGCATGGGTGGAAAGCCTTCATGCGTTGGGTTCGTGCACATTGAGGTTCTAGTCTTGTTCGTCAACATCATTGTGCCGGGAAGGGGAAGTTGTCCCTTAGCATGTAGGAGTGTCTTGTTGCGTTGGGCGGGTAGTCGTTCCTCCTTGTTTTCCTATGCATGTTTCATCCAATTGCCCTTGTGCCAGTGAGTGGAGTCATAGTTTCCTGTTGCTTGGGTTGCATGCTTCTGTTCGTCGTCTATGGTGTGGTTAAACTGTTGTCATTGTTGCCTTCTTGCCTCTTAAATTCTAAAAAAACAAAAAAATAATTTTCTTCGCCCATGGCTGTAACGAAGGGGATGTTACAAATCCATTGGACACTTCCCTTCATTCCAAGGATGGTACCCAAACTAAACTGGATTTTTTAGAAGCTTGATGCTTTATCAACTAAGAGCTCAACATGTCATTTATGGGAATTGAACTTGGGTGGGAAGGGTAACACTTCTTCTCACAACTCACTAACCTAGACCCAAGTGATGCTTTAGTCTCTTCATTTGTGTAAGTAATCTTTGATTACGATCCCCTAGGCATGAAAGTTATTCATCATTTTTTGATTTGTCGAATTTGTTTTGAGATCTTGATTCTCTTGTTGAATATCATCTTCTAATATTTTGATTTATTCAAGCAACCTCTAATTAAGGTTCCCCAGGAGAGAATTTTCTTCACATTTTTCTGGCAAGTTTTTGTTGAATTTCTTTTCGAGATCTTGATTATTTTTTTTTAATTTATGATTGCATTGCATCGCACCTTTTTGAATTTTTAATTTGTGCAAGTAGTTTTTCACTATGATCTTTCAAGTGAGAAATTTCTTCATCTTTTTATAGTAAGTTCTTGTCAAACTTCTTCTTGAGATCTTGATTTTTCTCTTGTATTTTTTTATTGAATTATTTCACATATTTTAATTCCTTGATTTGTACGATCCACTGTTGATTACATTTTTTTAAATATTTTTCCTCTACAAAATTCGTATGAATTAGAGAATAATAGAAGTTATGGAAATAAAGAATAATAGAAGATTTCCATTTCTTGATGTCTTGGACACTCGTAACCTCGATGGTTCCATTTCCCACCAAGTTTACAGAAAGAAAACCCATACTTACTCCTACCTCCATGCCAATTCTCGTAATTGTTGGATTACTGAGAGGGGGGGTGAATCAGTAATAGAGAATTTTAATCCTTTTTAACCATATAATCCAAGTGTTATATCAATGTAGCATTATCATCCAATAACTGCAGATTAAATAAGAAATGAACAAATGAACAATCATACACATACACAGTACACCAGTGTTTTATGTGGAAACCCAAAGCGGGAGAAAACCACATAATGCTTTTTCTTATATGTCTTGAAGAATTACATTCATTGGAAGTACCAACTTCCTTTGTTTTCTAGCTGCAACTAGAAGGAGGCTCCAACCCCCTAGTTTCTCAGGCTACAGCCTGAGGGAAGCTCCAACTCCCCAATTCTCTGGCTACAACCAGAAGGAGGCTACAACCCCCTATGTTCTCCGGCTACAACCGAAAGGTGGCTACAACCACCTGTCCTTGCCCCGTCCAACCGCCCTGAAGTAGAAGTAGAATGATGGAACCACTGTCACACTATCACTATGAGATATACCACTGTAAACCTGTACCAATCAACCTATACCATGCATCAATCTGTACCATAAACAAGTGCATCAACCATGCACCAACCTGTGCCAACCAACCTGTACCATAAACAAATGCATCAACCATGCACCAAACTGTACCTCAACCTGTACCATAAAAAAGTGCATCAACCATGCACCAACATGTACCAACCAACCTATAATCAACCTGTACCATCAACAAGTGCATCAACCATTCACCAACCTGTACCATGAACAAGTGCATCAACCATGCACCAAACCTGTACAAATAACCTGTCACAACAACTTATCCAAACAACATATCACAATAACCTGTGTCATCAATTTTATCAACCAAATCAGATCTACTCACCAATATCAATTACCAAAACAACTCTCAAAGATGTGCATCAACCAAGTATAACACAACAACTCATAATCATCACCAAGATCAATATGTGCTTTTGGTAATACAAGTATGCTACATCATCCATAAACCATGTGTCAACAATACTACTAACAAGTGCCTCCAACCATGTGCCAAGTATGTACCAATCATGCATCAACTACTCATCAACTATGACTCATCAATATGTACCAACATCATCAACTATACACCTCATTTATGTGCCAACTCATCAACTACTTTTCTCAACCATGTACCCGACATGTACCAAAAGCCCTCATCAATTTCATCATCCAAATCTGATTTGTAACTCTGTAATATACCTAGTGTATATGATCACATTCCTACAAACCTTCCTTAACTTTAACAACAAGAGACTAGCATTTTCATCAAACTTTTATTTAGTCTCACATGCATAGTTTTGGATTATTCAACAAACCTCACTTGAAATAATCATAACTTTGTACCTATAATGAATAAAGATATAAAAATGATACACAATGTTCTTCAGTGTTTTTTATGCAATTCCTCCAGGTTTCACTACTTGGAACCTCTCAGAAAAGGAGTTATAGCAGAAATGGCACACCTCGTTGAATTCTGGCTTATTCTAGAGAGCGACCTTGTAGAGCGTGCCCCACATGGAATATTTGTTGAAATGATCTGAAAATGTTACAAAGCATACAAAATACTATACTCTAACCAACACATTTGGTCTTACTGAATTTTTATCTGTTATGAATAAGTTATGACGTTTTTACCCGAAACACATGTTTTTGACTAGTTTCAGGACTAGCCACAAACCCTATTTTCCATGGAGTGTAACTCCAAAAATACAATGACACACAAGATGAATTTTTGAACAAAGATACTTGAATATGTTTCATCAATGGAATATCAATTTCACGGTCTGAATCATTCTAGAAAAAAATTTATTGCGAAAATGGTGAGATGACCTGAAAAAAATATACCTTAAAAAGCATCATCAAAAGAATTTATCCTTCCTTGAATTCCGACCTTCTTTTCTTCACTTTCCTCAGAATTTTGGATTATATATCCTTTGGTTACCTTAGACACCTATAGGTATTCAATATTCTCAAGTGTGTCTTAAATGAGAGAGACTTGCCTCTTATTTATACTCTCCAAGTAGCTTCCTTAAAAACATTTTCTAGGTCACTTTACCCACTTTCCTTATTTTAGGGTTAACCCACTTCTAATTTCTCCATTAAATTTATTATTTAAATAATTTGTTTTGTATTCACTTTGAATTATAGTACACTCATTACTTCACTTTATTATTTACCTTGTAAAATCTCTTAAACCACATTGACTACTTTGACCTTTTGGGGCTTCAAGATGACATATGAGGGTCCTCCAACTTCGTAAGGCCATAACTCTCAAATCGTGAGGAATTATGTGATGTTCCACATACCACTAGAAATGAAATGACATGTACTATCCATATAGAATAGAATTACTTGAAAATATATGAAAACTCATACCATTATCCATCAAACAAACTTGGGTCCATTACCCAAACCTGGGGTCTCCAACTTCTCATGGCCATAACTCTCTAACCGTGAGGAGTTATGTGACGTTACACATACCACCGAAAATGGCATGACAAGCACTATCCATCTAGGATATTTTCATTGAAAAATTCACTGACCTTCATCTCATTATTCTACAATTAAGCATGAGTTCTCTAACCATACTTCTTAGGATAACTCAATTCGCAAAGCGTCTTCCCGTGAGGGATTTCACCATAAGGGGACCACTTTGGAGTTCATCCATATGTACTTCTTATCAACCATGACAAGAAAATAATGATTCATCTTTACATCAAATAAAATTAGGTCCATTACCCAAACCTTTGTGCTACTGGGCTTCGCTACTGTACTTTCTCCAAGGGTTGGCATCAATCTACAATATCACTCTCCAATAGTTGACATCAATGAAAACCAACAATCCATACCAACTATCCATCAACCTAAGCCAACTGTCTGACAATCTCCCCCTTTGGCATTGATGGCAACACCAACATTGATGACAACACTTAGTCATGATAACATTCATGCTTATACTCTTTATCAATGTTTCTATCTCTCCCCCTTTGACATCAATGGAAAATGATATCTCCCTTTGGGGATGCTCCCTCTGACTGAACTCTCCTTGGGGCTGCTCCCCCTGTCTACGTGCCTTTGATTTTTCTTTGTGTTTATAATCCTCTGATTATTATCTTTCCCTTCATATGAATAATATCTCCCCCTTTGATAAAGGGTATCACTCTGAAGTCATATTCCTCATGCTCCCCCTAGAACCATGCCTCTGTCCTATTTTTGGTGCTTCCTTGTGTACATATAAGACATATAAGATAAGCATTCAAAAGTATTCATTTTGGAGTAGAAGTTACTCCTAGTCTCTAGCAAAGATACTCAAGGGATTCCCATGGAAGCGATTTTGTAAAGATGTATGCCACTTGTTCTTTTTTTCCCACATATTCAACTCTGATGTTCTTCTCTGCAACCCGTTCCCGTAGAAAGTGATACTTGATTGGAATGTTCTTCGTCTTGGAGTTCATCACTTTTTTTTGAAATACTAATGGTGTTTTTATTATCACAATAGATTGGAATGGGCTCATCATACTCAACCTATATATCTGTCAAAGTTTGTTTCATCCAAAGAGATTGTGTACAACATGATGCTGCTGCAATATACTTTGCCTCGACTGTAGATAAAGATATTGATGATTGTTTCTTGCTTAGTGATGATACTAAACACTCACCCAAGTAGAGCACTGCTCCACTGGTGCTTCATCGATCATCAATACAACCTACCCAATCTGCATATGTGTAGGCAATAAGTGATAGATCATTTCCTTTTGGATACCATAATCCAAACTCTTATGTTCCTTTGAGATATTTGAAAATCCTATTCACTGCTAATACATGTGATTCCTTTGGTGCTGCTTGAAATCATGCCACCTGTCCAACTGCCTGCATTACATCTGGTTTGGATGTTGTTACATATAGTAAGCTACCAATCATTGACCTGTATTACCTCTGGTCTATAGACTTTGAATCATTATCTTTGTTCAACTTTTAACTGGTTTGCATAGGAGTGGTCACTGGTTTGCAATCTTCCATTCTGAACCTCTTTAGCATTTCTCTGATATACTTAGTTTGAGAAATAAAAATTTCTTGGTTTCTTTGACATATATGAAGACCCAAAAAGAAGGATATTCCTCCAAGTAATGACATTTCAAATTCATTCTACATATCCTTTGCAATTTTCTGGCTTAACCTGTCATTAGTACTTCCAAAACAATATCATGAACATAAATTTCAATTAATAAAATATTACCTTGAGTTACCTTGATGTAGAGGTTGTTGTCTGCGCTTCCTTTCCATAGTTCGTAGGGAGTTTTGTCATTGTTGTTTCTGAGCATTACTCTGTTTTGAATGTGAATTGATGTATGCACTGCATGTGTCCAAAACATATCTGTCAATTTGGAATCCATTAGCATTGTTCGAGCCATTTCCTGTGTAATTATCATCCATTATGATAATGTTCATTTTTCTTTGAATCACTCTCTGAACCAATCTATGAATCCATTATATCGTCCACTATCATATATCTATCCAAACCTCCTAAGTGTTCTTATGAATCCATCTATTTCCATACTGTCCAAAACTCTACTTGTGCAATTGTCCATAATGCTGACCCATTTATCAATATACTATCATGAAGTCTTCATTAATCTATCAAACTGTACTTCTGCTAACTGATTGCTCTGAATCTGTCTTCTCAAACTCTGCAAGCTGCTTGAAGGATGGTTCTTTGGTCTGTCACAGCTATCGCATAGACTCCCCCTGTCTAATATTCATATTAATTGGGAGTCTCTAAGCTGGATGGCTCAAAACAATTCCTTCTCTGATATGTATTCATCATCATCTTCATTGGTAGATTCATTATCTCTCTATGCTCTGACTTCTTTCTTTCTATCTGTAGATTCATCTTTCACTACAATTCCTAAAAGTATAATCTCTTGAACTTGTTCCTTATTTACCTGTCCTTCCTTTCTTTCAGTTATTTTCCAAACCTTTCTGTATCTAACATCTATCCTTTTCTCTGTAGAATTTTCTTCATTTTGTTTTATTGCCAATCTTGCGATCTATGGTACCTGGTCCTTGTTCACCTGTTCTTCCTGTTTTCTTATCCATACTTTCTTATATTTGATATCGGTATTCTCTTTCATGAAAGTATCGATCATGCTTCTACAATCACTGGCTATGTGTCCATAGTTATGACATTTGTAACACTCAATGTTACGTGCGACCACATAGGCATGGTCTGCTTGAACATTTCTTTTATAATCCTTGCAATTTGCAACCTTATGTCCAAAGTTAGTACAATAAAAACAATGACCATAAAATAAATTTTCATACCAGGGAGTGAATGATCTTCTTTGTGGCGTAGTCCTTCTGAATTTTTTCCTTGACTGATCATGATCATGATTGAATCTTCTTTGTGGCTTGAACATGGATGGTATTCTTGAAGATGTATCTTGAATAGTTTTCTTAGATTCTGGTTGACCATGATTCCTTCCCTTGAGTACTTCTGCATAACTCTTTCTATTTTCTTCATTCTTCTTTTCTAGCAACGAAGAGTGCTTCTCTTAATTCTTTACAACTGACGTGGATGTTTCTGTCTCTTCAACATTCTTGTTGAGCTTGACAATTTTGACTCTTAGTGTGAAAACTTCTTCTTCAATATTCTCAACCTCTTCTTCTTTCTTCATTATTTGAGACTTCATGACCTCTTCTCTTCTCTTTGCTTCTTCAAGTTGGATTTTCAATGTATTTATTTCTTCTTCCAGTCTTTTTTCTTCTTGACCAAACTCTTCCTCAAATTGGTTTAAGTCATTGGTTATTTCCTTGAGATGATCCATAAATATCTTTCTCTCTTTTTTGTTTCTTCCTTTTGTGCTGCTATGTTGGCTTCTAAACATTTCTTTTGATATTCTAGAGTTTCTTCAATTCTTCTGGCCTCTTCTAGTTGAGATCTTAAATTCTTGATGACTTGCTGATCCTTTTCGAAACCTTGAACACTTTGCTTTTGCTTCATCAATTATTTCTTGGATGACTTGTTTTCTTCTCTTTCTTTCCTTAGATATTTAATTGCACTAATCAATTTTTCTCTGTAATCAACTTCTGCTTCATCATACTCTTCCTCTTATGAATCTGTCTGACATGATGACCATATTTCTTCTTGTTCTGTATCTGCATCTTCTTTGGCATTTTCTGAATCTATGATGGGTGAAGAATATATGCCATGTAACTTATCCCAAAGTTCTTTGGTTGATGAACATTTACCAACCTTTTCTCTTATCGGTTTAGGTAATCCTTCCCAGATGAAATCCGATGCTATTTTGTTATTCTTCTTTAATTCCTTTTTGGCTGTAGTCTTTTCCCTTTTTGAACTATCATATCCTGTAACAACTGATAGCCAAATATAATGTCCCTGTGCCTGTAAAAATACTTATGTCCTTCTGCTCGACATCTCATACTTAAAACCATTCTCACCTGTAATATACCTCTAATTTGCCAAAAACAATTTTTTTTTCTAAGGTATACTAAACTCCATTTCGTTTAATAGCTTCATAACAAAGAGGGGATGTTCATCCTAGTTCTGGATTGGAAGTCCATCTACTATACGATGACAACCTATAATAGATTCAAGTTAAGCACAAAAATTAATAAGGGGGATTCCTCAAAGTCCTACAATTTTTCTTTAACACATGTTTAAACTATATTTATTTATATAGTTGTTTTACAGATACACCTAGGTTTTCGTGGTTCTAAGTTCCCCTTAACACTTAACTTCTTTGTTGGTGCGCAAGGCTATCTCCTTTGATCTAAAAGGAGATATCCATCAAAGGAAAAAGGGTCTTCGGAAGACATACTCAAACAACAGGATGTGCGAGATCTAAAACAAATCAATAATGCCCTAGGTTGTTGAATGTATTCTTCTCATAAATTTTTCATGGTTACAATTCTCCTAAACACTAAGATTAACACAGTTTGGATGAGGAATTCTCGCGTGACAATTCTATTCAACTGAGCCTTAACTAAGAATTATCCGAACCATCCAAGACAACGACAGTAGTCCAACTAAAACGAAAACGGTTAGCCTCCAACTATACTCACTTAGACACTTATCGAAAAGAGTTGGTCCTTAAAAGTGTAGTGTTGGTTATTAAGGGTAGGGGATGTGCTTGTTAGAGAGGTTAAGACTCTTCCCTTATAATCAATTGAAGTTTTGTATATGCAGGTTACGCTAACCTTCCCACCTGTCCTCCTCTAATCTTGTCTTGCCAAGTTTTCCCTAGCACATGGCCCGACCACCCTGTACTTCAGCATTTACTTTGGTATCTCATCCCCAACTTAGGGTTAAGACAAGTTCCCTCCTCGTCATTGTGGCTCTCCGAAATTGAATCTGTGTGTTGTCCTTCGGTGGGGAAACTATTGTTTTGGAGGTTGTTTGCCCAACAATCTAGGTGACAAGGCCCATCTTACTGGTAAGTTTTCTAGGAGACTGTCGTACCTTAAGTAGAGGAAAAGTTTTTGAAGTTTTCATTTAGTGAATGCTCTTTTCATTCTGTGGATTCTACCACCAAGTTTATTTACATTTCTCGCTGGATATTCTTTGGAGTCAATCTTATTTTGAAAACTCGGCTTGGATTATTTGTGCATTTCTATTTTTCTTTTGGTCTCCTCGTTTCTCAAGACCTCCCGAGGACTTTCAACTAGCCCCCTGATAATTTTAATTTAGTTTATAAAATGCCAAGAATCATTCTCCTTTGTGCTCCTTCCCAGTAGTTATACAACAAGACCAGACTTGGCCCGAAAGAGGTTTTGTAAGACTTACTGGTATACCCTGTGCGTAAAACCTCCTTATGCTTTATTTTGTGAAGGTTAAGTCTACCCGACGGTATTATACTCAGATCCTTAGTTGACCAAGAAATCCTATAGTGAATCTCTTCCTTGATATAATTACGCAGCCTCTAGAATCATCTCACTATATGTGACCTTTATTTTGGAAGTTCTGTGTGTACATTACAAGGAAAGTTTTCTTCTGTTGAAGGAAGGTCGAGTAGTAAATTTTTCCTTAGTGATGGTAATACGACCAACTGTATGGCGACCTCAAGGTCTGTTTATGAAATTCCTGATGTTGACTGCTTGATTTGTCCTTACTCTTTGTAATTTGATTTTGGACAAGTTTAAAACATGTCTTAGACACCACTCAAATTATACCATTTATGCATCAAGGGAAGCTAGCCCTGTCTTCTATTTCACTTTAATAGTTTTCATTGGTTGCTGTAACTATCCCCTTTTGTTTTCTTTCATTTTAAAGTGTTGGTATAAATCACTAAAGGTTGGCCTTGTTGATACGAGGTACCCATCAGGGATTCACTGCACCCTCCTCCCTCGACTCAATCATCTGCCTAGATAGCAAGCGACGAGACAAGGGTCTGAGCCTTCGCATCCAAAAAGATGAGTATCTCTGGAAGGAATATTACACTGTTGGTTAAAGTTGTCATCCTGTTGTTGTTTTTTCGTTCCTTTCCTTCAACTAATAGTTATTAATCACAGGGTTTGTTTCTTTCCTTCCTCTGTAGGGTTTTTGGTCTATGCAAGCCCTCGAATACCCTCCACTGTCTTCGGTGGAAAAGGTAAACAGGTTCTGAATCCTTTTTTTCTTAGGCTAAACTCTGTAGGTTCTAAGCCATATGAAGGAGATCATGGCCCGTCTAGTTTGTAAAAAAAAAAGAAAACTAAAATTTTGTCTCGACTTTGAAATTGAAGTACGCCCCGGGTTGTATTTCCCTTGTTGGGAATAGTGCCAATACTTACACATGTATTAATCCATGTTTGATTTTGAATTGGATCAAAATATGTAAAAGACTTCCTTATTTATTGACTGGCGGTACCGATCGCAAATACTCGGGATGACAGGTTGAATCATAGCAAGTTCATTTCTTAAAAAGAATCGATAACTATATTTACTGTTTAAGAATGAAAGGATGAAGTTTATACAACTCGGCTATGACTGTTCCATTTAACTATTTTGGTACTAAAATATTCTTAGAGTTTAGTTTATAGTAATAGAATTACTGGTATTCTTTAATTTCATTATATTCGATTCATATGGAAGAATATGAGTCGGGGTGTTGTTCTAGTTAGAAATTTCAACCCATATCGTATGACAAGAAAAAGATGAAAAGGGTTTTCTAGCATCTCTAATTCTAAAGGTAGTTATACATCCAACATATCATTTCTAGTTACATGTTTGTTAAACACTTTATCGTATTCATAGTATAGGGGCGGATACATCCGTATATGTATATATATATATATATATATATATATATATATATATATTCTTATTATCGTAGACATTAGATCTTGACCTTATTTTCCCTCTGTGAGGTCTACGCAAATCTCCAACATAAATTTGACATGTGCTTTCCTATATGTGATATAGATATGTCCTAGATTGTATTGGTTTGTAATAGCTTAACTCCATACTAAGCGACAGATAGTGACCCGAGTAAACTTATAGCTCTAATTTTATGCTTACAGAACTATACATACTCCATATAGTCCATACCATTCGTAAATTCTCCTATTATCATAGTTGAAAGCCTGCTGGAATGATTATTTACTTATAGAGTATAGGATAGGTATGTACATACATATACAATTTCTGTTATCAATCATTGAATCTGAAATTCTCTTTTATAATGCCTACGCCGGTTACCGACTATGAAATTAGACATACTTATACATCTATATATATGTCTATGTGAAAGATAAACATGTATTTATATAAGGAATAATTTGTGCTTCATAATAGTTCCAACATAAGTATATATGTTCAGCAATAATTTAGTCTATAGAATAAATTCTAGAAATTGCCATACATACTCTTTCGTAATTAAAAGGAAAACTACATTATTCATATTGTTTTTAAGTCGACAAAACACTCAGAACTAAATATGGTGATACTCGGTCAGTTTTATGCTTCACAAGAGAGAACATAATTATAATATTATTCCAAACCTAAATGACAGATACATTCCAATAAATCAATTTAGTCATTCCAAACAGAGAAGGAAATAGAATACATATCTGGATCAATTCGCGGGAAGACAAAGGAAACAACCACATTCCTCCCAACCGTAGGACAGGGCAACCAAATCACTTGCCCAATCCACCCCCTAGCCTAACCATGAATCCATGAGGGATAAATTAGAAAACTCCTCCTCATCAATGTCTTTTAGTTTCAACAGACTCCTCTTGCCTCACACTCAATCAATAGTGTTCATAACAGTAAGAAAACAATAGTCTCTTTCCCCAGCATACTCCTCCTTGCCTTACACTTTAGAAACAATGTTCATAAGAACAAGAGGAAATTCCTTTCCCAGCATGCTTCTCCTTGCCTCACACTTCAGAAACAGTGTTCATAATAGCAAGAGGAAATTCCTTTCCCAGCATACTCCTCCTTGCCTCACACTTCAGAAACAGTGTTCATAACAACAAGAGGAAATTCCTTTCCCATCATACTTCTCCTTGCCTCACACTTCAGAAACAATGTTCATAACAGCAAGAGGAAATTCCTTTCCCAGCATACTTGGCAGTGTCCTGCCTCCTCACATATGCTATTTATCCAAACAATCTTTTTGCCTAGGTCTTTTTCCCTCCCTTGGGAATTTTCACAGCTTTCTAAATCCCTGATTTTCAGGGGCTGCCAATGGTCAAATCCCTAATTTTCCACTTGTAACAATCATCCCTAAGGTAGTTCCAACATGTTCCCCACTCATGGAGTCATGATCAGCTGATTTTAACATGGCTGTTCCATTTGTCCTCCTGCAATAATTATAAAATATTCTGTTTTCATACAAGTGTGATAGTCAAATAGTTAGTCGGGTCAAATCAGATCTCTACCCAACAGTCATAATAATTAATTACAATTTACCAAATTCGAAATTCGAAATTGCCATAAATGACAAAATTTTTCCAATTTCGAATTTACCAAAAATGGAATAATTTTTCCTAAGAATTCCAAATTCCAAATTAATTTATTTTTGGGGATGTTACATCCTTTCCCCCTTCAATAAAACACTGTCCTTAGTGTTCATTCCTTTCTTGGAACATGATTGGATGAGATTTTCTACAATCTCCATCCAACTCCCAAGTGGCCTCCTCGGTTCTAAAGTGCTTACATTGCACTTTTACCTGGGTGACGACTCTTGTTCCGAAGTACTGTTTCTCTCTGGTTCAAAATGCACAGAGGTTCCACTTGGAACTCGCCTTCTGGTTCCATTTGAACCAAGATCCATTCGATAATATGAGTCGGGTAATGAACATAATTCTTTAACAAGGAAACATAAAATACATGATGAAATTTTTGATTGGCAAGATGTGCAAGTTGATATGCCATGGGTCGAATTCGAGCTAAGATCTCGAAAGGACCACAAAACCTAGGTGCCAACTTAGCACATTGCCCTAGATTTAGCGAACTTCTTCTCGTCTTGACTTTTGAAATAGACGTGATCTCTCATCTTAGCCGAAGTTGGTGACCATTGTTGTATGCAAAGTCCACCATGTGTAGGTAGTCTTCCCATTTTCTTGGTTTGTTCTTATGTACATGCGTACGATTTGGTTGGTTCGTCTAGTTTTCCCATCCATTTCTGGATGATAACTTGCACTGAAATTCAAGTTAGTATTTAACCCTGCAAACAATTCTTTCCAAAAATCAGAAGTAAATTTTATGTCTCTATCCGAAATCACCATTTTAGGAATGCCATGCAGTCTAAAATTTTCTTTCATGAATATTTCAGCGATGTCAATAGTTTTAAAAGTAGACTTTCTAGGAATAAAGTATGCAGACTTACTAAGTTAATTGATTACAACCATAATAAAATCATTCTATTTTTGAGTTTTAGGCAAACTTGTAATAAAGTCTAGCGATATGGTCTCCCATTTCCATTCTGGTATTGGTAATGGTTGTAATAGGCCGGCTGGATGTTGGTGTTTGTCCTTTACCTGCTGACAATCTTGGCACCTAGCCAAGTATTCCACTGTTTCACTCTTCATATTAGGCCAATAAAATAGTTTCCTAAGTGTTGTTATCATTTTCTAGTATCCTGGATGACCAGAATATGGTTTCTTATGCCCTTCATCCAACATTGTTATCTTTAACTCTGTCGAATCTGGTATGTAAAGTCTGTTTTTAAATCGTAATAGTCCATTTTTATCGATACTCAGATCTAGTTTGTCTGAGTTTACTGTAGTTCTTTGAAATTCTGCCACTATCTTAGTGTAATTTTCGTAATTAATGACCATTGTCTTTATTCCCTGTTCCAAATCATTTTCTACTCTACTGACATTTATTTCGAATAACCCATGGAATCTCCTGCTTAAAGCATCTGCTACCTTATTTTCCTTACCCTTTATGTGTCTTACCTCAAAGTTGACTTTGTAATGTCCATATCCGATGACTTTTGTTTATGTCCTTATCCTTTATCCTAATTTGGTGGTAATCAAATTGTAATTCCAACTTCGAAAAGATCTTTGCCCCACCTACTTGATCAAACCAATCATTTATCTGAGGTAAGGGGTATTTGTTCTTAATAGTCATTTTCATCTTTATACTTAAGTGTCTTTGCATACCAATCTAGTACTGTTTTGTTCTTTTTTAACCAATCTATTCCGATATTCACATCATAAGATCCTAGTGGTAGGATGTTCATATTTGTTCTTATGTTTTGATCATTTAAATTGATCTCATAATTAGAAAAAGGTCAACCACTTTCTTTTTAGTTCCTATTGCTAGTTGTACCATCCATGATTCTGCATGTCTCATTTTCTTAAGTTTATTTGACTCTACCACACCCGGAGTGATATAACTTAACATAGCTCCAGGATCAATTAAAACAAGAATTTGAGTGTTATTGATTTTACCTTCGATTTCCACCACAGAGGACTGGTGGTCAGATTTGCTGGCCATCCACGACTACATTTATTCGATGTAGGCTTCTGCCCACGTCACCCACCATCGAGGCTTCCTACAAATTATGAACAACAGTTCTATTTGTTGAATTGAGACGTGGACAGTTCCTCCTTAGATGAGGTTCTCCACATTCCCAACACTTTAATGGTTCACGGGGACTGTCCCCAAACTTCTTCATTCCCTAGTTCACTGGTTTACCGCTACCTTGCATATTTGGATTATTGGAGTGAAAGTCTTTCCTCGAAAATATTTTTGTTGCATTTTGATACAGAGTTGGCTGGTATACCTTCTTCTGCTGGTTCGTTTGGTCTTGTTTCTTATCCTTCCAAGCTTTGGGAAGCTCTGCTCACTATTTGTACTGGTCGTAGCACATTCGTGCTTTTCTAAATACTTCACTCAAGGACTTGGGGTTGTCAAATTCAATTCTATCCCTGTAATACTATGGTAAACAACTTAGGAACCACTCCATTTTTACCTTGTCCTCCTAGATATAAGGTACAGACCTTAGTAATTCCAAGAATTTGTTTATAAGATCTTCCATTGTCATCTGACCAAGTCGTAATTCATAGAATTATTTCATTTTCCTTTCATAGTATCTTTTGGATAAGTACCGTTTCTTGAAATATTTCTTAAAGTCAGACCATTCCATCTGTTTCTCTTTTAGGCCTTTGGCCAATTTCAGATCTTTCCACCAAATGCTGGCTTTTCTTTTCAGATTGTAAATGGCCATTCTGACCTTCATATTGCTGGAATAGTTGTATATCTGGAAATATTTTTTGATGTCTAATAACCATGCTTCAACTTCTTCTCCTGTTCTATATTCTCCATCGAAGGTAGCTGGTTTAATCTTTTTAAATTCTCCTTCAAGGTGGTCTACTTTTTTTCTTTTTCTGTCTGCTTTAATTTTGTCCCCAGCTAAAGGCGTACCTTCAGATGAACTGTCTCCTTTTTTTGTTTCAGGCCCAGAATTCTTGGAGGCCCTTTTGCTGACCTCTTCATCATGGTTATCTTCCTTTGGGATTTTCTTGGTCACTATACTATGCAACAATACTTCATTTATTTCCCGCTGTTCTTGTTGTGCTTTCTTCAGTTTTTCATTGTCATCTTTAAAAACTCGTAGTTCAACAATAAGATTCTTCATTGTTTCCAGTACTTCTGTAGGTGAGCTTCTGTCACTATTCTGTCTTGGATCTCTAGGAGGTCCTTGCTCCAGATTTCCTTCCATTCTGATTTCTGCATCACCCTGAGCTGCCATAATTCACACAAAATAGAAAGGGTTTTCTGTTTGTAACAAAAAGGTTTATTAGTTTTTCATAAATCGAAATACATGCTAAGCAACTAATGTAGCCTTGTTCAGGTTCAGTGTTGTAACCTGTTTCTTTGATACCATATGTAATATACCTCTAATTTGCCATTTTTTTTTTCTAAGGTATACTAAACTCCATTTCGCTTAATAGCTTCATAACAAAGAGGGGATGTTCATCCTAGTTATGGATTGGAAGTCCATCTACTATACGATGACAACCTATAATAGATTCAAGTTAAGAAAAAAACTTAATAAGGGGGATTCCTCAAAGTCCTACAACTTTTCCTTAACACATGTTTAAACTATATTTATTTATATAGTTGTTTTACACATACACCTAGGTTTTCGTGGTTCTAAGTTCCCCTTAACATTTAACTTCTTTGTTGGTGCACAATGCCATCTCCTTTGATCTAAAAAGAGATATCCATCAAAGCAGAAAGGGTCTTCGAAAGACATAATCAAACAACAAGATGTGCAAGGTCTAAAACAAATCAATAACACCCTAGGTCATTGAATGTATTCTTCTCGTAAATTTTTCGTGGTTACAGTTCTCCTAAACACTAAGCTTAACATAGTTTGGATGAGGAATTATCGCACGACAATTCTATTCGACCGAGCCTTAACTAAGCATTATCCGAACCATCCAAGACAGCGACAGTAGTCCAACTGAAACAAAAACAGTTAGCCTCCAACTATACTCGCTTAGACACTTCTCAAAAAGAGTCGTTCATTAAAAGTGTAGTGTTGGTTATTAAGGGCAGGGGATGTTCTTGTTAGAGAAGTTAAGAATCTTCCCTTATAATCAAGGCAAGTTCTGTATATGCAGGTTACGCTGAACTTCCCACCTATCCCCCTCTACTCTTGTCTTGCCAAGTTTTCCCTAGCACATGGCCCGACCACCCCGTACTTCAACATTTACTTTGGTATCTCATCCCCAACTTAGGGTTAAGATGAGTTCCCTCCTTGTCATTGTGGCTCTCTGAAATCGACTCCGTGTGTTGTCCTTTGGTGGGAAACTATCATTCTAGAGGTTGTTTGCCCATCAATCTAGGCAACAAGACCCATCTTATTGGTAATTTTTCTAGGAGACTGTCATATCTTAAGTAGAGGAAAAGTTTTCGAAGTTTTCATTTAGTGAATGCTCTTTTCATTCTGTGGATTCTACCACCAAGTTTATTTACATTTCTCGCTGGATATTCTTTGGAGTCAATCTTATTTTGAAAACTCAGCTTGGATTATTCATGCATTTCTATTTTTCTTTTGGTCTCCTCATTTCTCAATACCTCTCGAGGCCTTCCAACTAGTCCCCTGGTAATTTTAGTTTAGGTTATAAAATGAAAAGAATCATTCTCCTTTGCGCTCCTTCCTGGTAGTTATACAACAAGATTGGACTTGGCCCAAAAGAGCTTTCGTAGGACTTACTGGTATACCCTGTGCATAACACCTCCTTATGCTTTATTTTGCAAAGGTTAAGTCTACCCGACGGTATTATACTCAGATCCTTAGTTGACCAAGAAATCCTATAGTGAATCTCTTCCCTGGTATAATTACGCAGCCTCTAGAATCATCTCACTGTATGTGACCTTCAATTTGGAAGTTATGTGTGTACTTTACAAGGAAAGTTTTCTTCTGTTGAAGGAAGGTCGAGCAGTAAATTTTTCCTTAGTGATGGTAATACCGCCAGCTGTATGGTGACCCCTCAAGGTCTGTTTATGACATTCTCGGTGTTGACTGCTTGATTTGTCCTTACTCTTTGTAATTTGATTTTGGAAAAGTTTAAAACATGTCTTAGACACCACTCGACTTATACCATTTATGCATCAAGGGAAGCTAGCCCTGTCTTCTATTTCACTTTATTAGTTTTCATTGGTTGTTGTAACTGTCCCCTTTTGTTTTCTTTCATTTTAAAATGTTGGTATAAATCACTAAAGGTTGGCCTTGTTGATACGAGGTAGCCATCAGGGATTTGTTGCACCCTCCTCCCTCAACTTGACCGTCTTCCCAGATAGCAAGCGATGAGACAAGGGTTCGAGCCTTCACATCCAAAAAGATGAGTATCTCTGGAAGGCGGATTACAATGTTGGTTAAAGTTGTCATCCTATTGTTGTTTTTCCATTCCTTTCCTTCAACTAACAGTTATTAGTCACAGGATTTGTTTCTTTCCTTCCTCTGTAGGGTTTTTGGTCTGTGCAAGCCCTGGAATACCTGCCCTTGTCTTTGGTGGAAAAGGTAAACGGGTTCCGAACCCTTCTTTTCTTAGGCTAAACTCTGCAGGTTCTAATCCATAAGAAGGAGATCGTGGCCCCGTCCAGTTTGGAAAAAAAAAGAAAACTAAAATTTTGTCTCGACTTTGAAAATGTTTTGTTGAAGTATGCCCCGGGTCATATTTCCCTTGTTGGGAATAGTACCAGTACTTACACATGTATTAATCCATGTTTGATTTTGAATTGGATCAAAATATGTAAAATACTTCCTTATTTATTGACTGGCGGTATTGATCACAAATACTCGGGATGGCAGGTTGAATCATAGCAAGTTCATTTCTTAAAAAGAATCGAGAACTATATTTACCATTTAAGAGTGAAATGATGAAGTTTATACAACTCGGCTATGACTTTTCCATTTAATTATTTTGGTACTAAAATATTCTTAGAGTTTAGTTTATAGTAATAGAATTACTGGAATTCTTTAATTTCATTATATTCGATTCATATGGAAGAATATGAGTCGGGGTGTTGTTCTAGTTAGAAATTTCAACCCATATCGTATGACAAGAAAAAGATTAAAAGGGTTTTCCAACATCTCTAATTCTAAAGGTAGTTATACATCCAGCATATCATTTCCAGTTACATGTCTATTAAACACTTTATCGTATTCATAGTATAGGGGTAGACACATCCATATATATATCTGCTTATTATTGTAGACATTATATCTTGACCTTATTTTCCCTCTGTGAGGTCTACGCAAATCTCCAACAAAAATTTGACATGTGCTTTCCTATATGTGATATAGATTTGTCTTGGACTGTATTGGTTTGTAATAGCTTAACTCCATACTAAGCGGCAGATAGCGACCTGAGTAAACTTATAGCTCTGAGTTTATGATTACAAAACTATACATACTCCATATAGTCCATACCATTCGTAAATTCTCCTATTATCGTAGTTGAATGCATGCTGGAATGATTCTTTACTTACAGAGTATAGGACAAGTCTGTACATACATATACAATTTCTGTTATCAATCATTGAATATGAAATTCTCTTCTATAATGTCTACGCTGGTTACTGACTATGAAATTAGACATACTTATATATATATATATATATATATATGTGAAAGATAAACATGTATTTATATAAGAAATAATTTTTGCTTCATACTAGTTCCGGCATAAGTATATATGTTCAGCAGTAATTTAGTCTATAGAATAAATTCCAGAAATTGCCATACATACTCTTTCGTAATTAAAAGGAAAACTACATTATTCGTACTATTTTTAAGTCGACAAAAAACTCAGAACTAAATCTGGGGATACTCGGTCAGTTTTATGCTTCACAAGAGCGAACAAAATTCATCCATAATATTATTCCAAACCTAAATGATAGATACATTCCAATAAATCAATTTAGTCATTCCAAACAGAGAAGGAAATAGAATACATATCTGGACCAATTCGTGGGAAAACAAAGGGAACAACCATGTTCCTCCCAACCGTAGGACAGGGCAGCCAAATCACTTACCCAATCCACCCCCTAGCCTGACCATGAATCCATGAGGGCTAACTCGAAAAAATCCTCCTTAGCAATGTCTTTCAGTTTCAGCAGACTCCTCTTGCCTCACACTCAATCAGTAGTGTTCATAACAACAAGAAAACAATAGTCTCTTTCCCCAACATACTCCTCCTTGCCTCACACTTCAGAAACAATGTTCATAACAGTAAGAGTAAATTCCTTTCCCAGCATACTTCTCCTTGCCTCACACTTTAGAAACAATGTTCATAACAGCAAGAGGAAATTCCTTTCTCAGCATGCTCCTCCTTGCCTCACACTTTAGAAACAGTGTTCATAACAACAAGAGGAAATTCCTTTCCCAACATACTTCTCCTTTTCTCAGACTTCAGAAACAATGTTCATAACAGCAAGAGGAAATTCCTTTCCCAACATACTTGGCAGCATCCTGCCTCCTCACATATGCTATTTATCCAAACAATCTTTTTGCCTAGGTATTTTTCCCTCCCTTGGGAATTTTCCCATCTTTCTAAATCCTTGATTTTCAGGGGCTGCCAATGGTCAAATCCCTGATTTTCCCCTTGTAACAATCAGCCCTAAGGTAGTGCCAACATGTTCCCCACTCATGGAGTCACAGTCAACTGATTTTAACATGGTTGTTCCATTTGTCCTCCTGCAATAATTATAAAATATTCTGTTTTCATACAAGTGTCATAGTTAATAGTTAGTTGAGTCAAATCATATCTCTACCCAACAGTGATAATAATTAATTAAAATTTACCAAATTCGAAATTCAGAATTGCCATAAATGGAAAAAAATTTCCAATTTCGAATTTACCAAAAACAGAATAAATTTTCCTAAGAATTCCAAATTCAAAAGTAATTTATTTTTGGGGATGTTACATGACCATTAAACATTGGTACTCCATTCTCAAAATAATCCATGATCTTCTTCCAGTGGTTAAACTATTTCCTGAAGGAGCCTCGTTCTGATACCAATTGTTGGATTACTGAGAGGGGGGGTGAATCAGTAATAGAGAATTTTAATCCTTTTTAACCATATAATCCAAGTGTTATATCAATGTAGAATTATCATCCAATAACTGCAGATTAAATAAGAAATGAACAAATGAACAATCATACACATACACAGTGCACCAATGTTTTATGTGGAAACCCAAAGTGGGAGAAAACCACATAATGCTTTTCCTTATATCTCTTGAAGAATTACATTCATTGGAAGCACCAACTTCCTTTGTTTTCCAGCTGCAACTGGAAGGAGGCTGCAACCCCCTAGTTTCTCAAGCTACAACCTAAGGGAAGCTTCAACTCCCCAATTCTCTAGCTACAACCCCCTATGTTCTCCGACTACAACCGAAAGGTGGCTACAACCACCCATCCTTGCCCTGTCCAACCACCCTGAAATAGAAGTAGAATGATGAAACCACTGTCACACTATCACTGTGAGATATACCACTGTAAACCTATACCAAACAACCTGTACCATGCATCAACCTGTACCATAAAAAAGTGCATCAACCATGCACCAACCTATGCCAACCAGCCTGTAATCAACCTGTTCCATAAACAAATGCATCAACCATGCACCAACCTGTACCTCAACCTGTAATCAACCTGTACCATAAACAAGTGCATCCACCATGCACCAACATGTACCAACCAACCTGTAATCAACCTGTACCATAAACAAGTGCATCAACAATGCAGGAACTTGTACCTCAACCTGTACCATGAACAAGTGCATCAACCATGCACTAAACCTGTACAAATAACCTGTCACAACAACTTGTCCAAACAACCTATCAAAATAACCTCTCTCATCAATTTTATCAACCAAATTAGATCTACTCACCAAGATCAATCACCAAAACAACTCTCAAAGATGTGCATCAACCAAGTCTAACACAACAACTCATAATCATCACCAAGATCAATATGTGCTTCTGATAATACAAGTATGCTACATCATCCATAAACCATGTGTCAAAAATACTACTAACAAGTGCCTCCAACCATGTACCAAGTATGTACCAATCATGTATCAACTACTCATCAACTATGACTCATCAATATGTACCAACATCATCAACTATACACCTCATGTATGTGCCAACTCATCAACTACTTCTCTCAACCATGTACCTGATATGTACCAAAATCCCTCATCAATTTCATCATCCAAATCTGATTTGTAACTCTGTAATAGACCTAGTGTATATGATCACATTCCTGCAAACCTTCTTTAACTTTAACAACAAGAGATTAACATTTTCATCAAACTTTTATTTAGTCTCACATGCCTAGTTTTGGATTAGTCAACAACCCTCACTTGAAATAATGATAACTTTGTACCTGTAATGAATAAAGATCTGAAACTGATATACAATGTTCTTCAATTTTTTTTATGCAATTCCTCCAAGTTTCACTACTTGGAACCTCTTAGAAAAAGAGTTATAGCAAAAATGGCACACCTCACTGAATTCTAGCTTATTCTAGAGAGCGATCTTGTAGAGCGTTCCTCGCATGGAATATTTGTTGAAATTATCTGAAAATGTTACAAAACATACTAAAGACTGTACTCTAACCAAAAATTTTTGTCTTACTAAATTTGGATCTGTTATGAATAAGTTATAACGTTTTTACCCGAAACACATGTTTTTGACTAGTTTCAGAACTAGCCACAAACCCTATTTTCCACGGAGTGTAACTCCAAAAATAAAACGACACACAAGATGAATTTTTTACCATAGATACTTGGATATGTTTCCTCAATGAAATATCAATTTCATGGTCTGAATCATTCTAGAAAAAAATTTATTGCGAAAATGGCGAGATGACCTGAAAAAAACATACCTTAGAAAACATCATCAAAAGAATTTATACTTCCTTGAATTCCGGCCTTCTTTTCTTCACTTTCCTTAGAATTTCGGCTTATATATCCTTTGGTTACCTTAGACACCTATAGGTATTCAATATTCTCAAGTGTTTCTTAAATGAGAGAGCCTTGCCTCTTATTTATACTCTCCATGTAGCTTCCTTATTCTAGGTCACTTTACCCACTTTCCTTATTTTAGGGTTAACCCACTTTTAATTTATCCATTAAATTTATTATTTAAATAATTTATTTTGTATTCACTTTGAATTATAGTACACTCGTCACTTCACTTTATTATTTACCTTCTAAAATCTCTTAAACCACTTTGACTACTTTGACCTTTTGAGGCTTCTAGATGACATATGAGGGTCCTCCAACTTCGTAAGGCCATAACTCTCAAACCGTGAGGAATTATGTGACGTTCCACATACCACCAGAAATGGAATGACATGTACTATCCATATAGAATAGTATTACAGGAAAATATATCAAAACTCATACCATTATCCATCAAACAAACTTGGGTCCATTACCCAAACCTGGGGTCTCCAACTTCTCATGGCCATAACTCTCTAACCATGAGGAGTTATGTGACGTTCGACATACCACCGGAAATGGCATGAAAAGAAATATCCATATAGGATAGTTTCACTAAAAAATTCATTGACCTTCATCTCATTATTCCATAATTAAGCATGGGTTCTCTAACCATACTTCTTAGGATAACTCAATTTGCAAAGTGTCTTCCCGTGAGGGATTTCACCATAAGGGGACCACTTTGGAGTTCATCCATCTGTACTTATTATCAACCATGACAAGACAATAATGATTCATCTTTACATCAAATAAAATTGGGTCCATTACCCAAACCTTTGTGCTACCGGGCTTTGCTACCGTACTTTCTCCAAGGGTTGACATCAATCACTAAGGGTTGACATCAATCTACAATATCACTCTCCGATAGTTGACATCAATGACAACCAACAATCCATACCAACTATCCATCAAACTGAGCCAACTATCTGACAATAACTACCCAACTAAAAAGACTACGAGTCCTTAATACTCTTTTTACCCGCACCCTTTGCATCTTTGAGGCAAGCTCACTTGTCATCGTTGTGGAAAAACATGACACATGAAAAATGAGCGTGGAGTCTGGAAGTGAGAATAGAAGGATAAAAAACTAGGCAGGGCAAATAAAAGATCAGTCGACACAAATGAAGGTGAGGCTACGGTTGTAGTTTTAAATGGTAAGGTTTTATTTACTGTTTCAATGGAAGATTCATGTTTATATACTTCTGGTTGTAACATTGATTGGATTCTTGACTCTGGGGCATCTCACCTTGTAACCCCATGCAAAGATAATTTTGTTGCATATAATTATGGCGATTATGGTAAAGTGCATTTGGGAAACAATAACTTTTGCAACATTGTTGGAGTGGGAGATGTCTAGATCAAGACAAATGATGGACATTATATCTTACTAAAATAGTTTAGGCACGTTTTATAGATGTGCATGAGTTTGATCTATGTGGGACGATTAGATGATGAAGGTTGCTCCACAAGTTTTGGAAAAAGTGACTGGAAAATCATTTAAGGGGCGTTGCTCATTGATAGAGGATCCAAGACATGACCATTTTATACATTAAGAGCAATAACCGAAAAATTAGATGTGGTTGTTGTTGCAAAAGAAGAAATCTGAACAGATTTATGGCATAAGCATTTAGGTCACATGAGCCATAAGGGAATTAAAATTCTTGTTGGTAAAAAACTACTTGTAGGTTTGAAATCCTATAATCTTGACCTTTGTGAGCATTGCATATATGGTAGGCAATGAAGGGATTCATTTATTAGAAGTGGCAATGAATGGAAAACAAATTTGTTAGAATTGATAAATTTTGATGTATTTGGGCCAGTAAACATTAAATCATTATGAGGATCCTCATACTTTGTCACATTTATATATGATGCTTCTAGGAAGGCTTGGGCCCACCCTATGAAAAACAAAGGTGATATATTTGAGATATTTCAGAAGTTTCATGTTGTTGTTGAAAGATAAACTAATAAATTTCTCAAGTGTTTGAGAACAGATAATGCTGGAGAATATTGTTCCAACACATTCAAAGAGTATTGTTATAGGTTTGACATAAAACATGAGAATATTGTCCATCTTACCCCTAAACAAAATGGTATTGTAGAAACAATGAGTTTCATTATCATGGAGAAGGTGAGGAGTATGTTGTCAAAATATGGATTGGAAAAACATTTTTGGGGAGAAGTGGTAAAGACAACTTGCTACCTCATAAATCGATCTTTTACTATAGCCTTATACAGTGGCATTATCGAAGAAGTTTGGACCGGTAAAAACGTAAATTATTCTCACTAAAAAATCTTTGGATGTGAAGCATTTGTGCATATTCCCAAAGAGAATAGAACTAAGCTATATGATAAATCAATGAAGTGTATTTTTTGGGGATATGCAGATGGTGAGCGCGGTTACTGATTATGGGATCTAGTTAAACATAAATTCATTAGAAGTAGGGATGTCATATTTAATGAGTTTTAAAAATGTTCAAGAAGTCTGAAGGTAATATGGAGGTCTAGAAAGTTGTTGACAAGTTTGTTTAATAACAAATAGATATTCTACTGTTGTAAGAAAATGGGTAGGCATATTCAAGAACAAACCAAACAACAAATGGAAAATGATGAACAACAAAAAAAATAAATTGTACAACAATCATTACGAGAAGTCCAACTTGAGAATACACCACCACAATTGGCCCACAAGTCTACTAGTCCTCACAAGCCTTCACAAAGGTATCTGTTGGCACCCAAAGTTTTGGGTAGATATTGCACATGTGCACAAACAAAGTTGTGTGCGCTCATTCTAGTTTTGTGTGTGCCCAAGTAGAAGCACAAGGATAAAAAATAAGTGCGCTCACTAGATCAAGTTTTGTCAATGTGTGCCGATTTCAGTTCTGCTAATGTGTGTCGGTGAAAATTTTGTGATACATGCCAGAAAATAAGAAGATATCGCATGGATGCCAGGATCAAGAAAATTATCTTTGGGAAATCTTCCCAAATTATCACTACAAACAACACGAGGAAATGTGGAGCAACCAAAAGATGAGCTAGCAAGGTAGTTAAGATTGCTAAGATTCCACAGAGGCTATGTGGACTACATGCGGTTGACAGAAGCATGAGGGACTGGTAGTCACAGGAGAGAGTGGAGCAACGTTGAGAATGATTGAGCACCGGAGCAGGGATGGATATAAAGGAAAGCAAGGACGCAAATAGAAGGTTGTTGTTGGTTGTTGGTTGATTGGTTGGCTAGTCAATTAGTTAGTTTGTCAATTGGTTAGATGTTGTCATCCTTCCATGAGCTCACGAAGAGCATATGTTTTGTAATGTCTCTGGTTGTAGGAGAGAGTCAGGAATATGTGTAGAGTTTGAAAGAATGCGCATGGAACAATGTAATGTAAATTTGGGAAACTATCTAAGGAAGATTGAGACTCTGTTGTTGTCTATGAAAGAATTGCGTACTGTTTGAATGTTCTTATTTGAAAAATGATAATAAAGATGCAATGATTTTGATCTTATATTATGTTGCTTATCTATTTATTGAATGTGTTGTTTCTATTACATATTGCTAATGGTTTAGTGGTATGCAATGAATGTTATGGGTGCAACTTTGGATGGATCTCTGTATGTATAAGCCCTTCACCCCTGACACAAAATCCTATGGTCTTTGTGATCCTCATAGCATCTCAGGTGAGACCTTTCTCAGCCTTGGCTGAGGATTGATATGCCGATGCTTTGAGGTTTTTGTTGGTCAACTCTAGACAAACCCTGGGTCTTAACCCCCCGACGTTAAGAAGGACGCTCGCAAGCATGAAATGACCCAACAAATGGTTTCRTTGTCAGGGCTTGAAGTCTTGTATTGAATGATAAAGGTAAAGAATGAGGTGGTATCCATCTCGAGAAGAAACTCAAGATTGGTTGATTGAAAAGGAAGATGAGTTTTCTCAATGGGAAAATCAAGGTTTGAGGGTAAATGTAGAGCGATGGAAGGATAAGTATCTCTACACTGATATGCATGAAATTTTATTTGTTGAATATCCATGTCTATTATATGAATGGCTGAAAAGGTAGACTACTACTAACACTACTTTGAGGCCACTAGGACCAATAGTTTGGGATCAAGCCACGATTGATAGGTTGAAGACATTGAATAACAAGTGAGCTCAAGCCATTGTTTTCTGGTTTAATCGGGTTAAAGAAGGATATATAATTGAGTTTGTTGTTGGGTATACTGATTCTTACAGTGAGGTCAAAATAAAGTTCACAGAAGGCCCTAGGAAAAGACTGTTGGAAGAAATCCCACTCTGCATAAAAATGTTATTCGTGGAGAAAGGGTTGATGTGCATGGAGCTCRACAAAATTGTTGAGTAGACTCCCCTGGTGTTGGGGAGGAATGAAAAKATGGGGGAAAAGTGAAAAAGGTGATGGATCCATTGAGAAGGATMAAAAAAGTGTTAAGATAAGGTGAGGATTAGAATRGTCCYAGAGGAGTAGAGGAGAGAGAGAGTCAAAAGATATGCAAAAAGAGTTGAGTTAAKAAGGAAAGAGAAGCAAAGAAGCATAGGGAAATCARCAAGGGGCGTCCGATGAGGGGTCTAGCCCAATATGAAGAGGAAAGAGACCGAACCAAGAGGAAGTGCAAGAGAGTATGTTGTGCTAGAGAGGAGCAAAAATGAGGATAGGTCCACGAAGAGGCGTGGCACTGAGAGTAGGGTATGCAGTGAAGATACTGGTAGTAGTGTTCGCAATGGCTCGAAGGACGAAGTTCAAACCCCTTGGCTGTTGTGGAGTGCCGCAACCTTGGATAAATATGAGACATAGAGTAGAGGCATAGGAGAAGGAGAGGAAGATGGAGGATCCCTTGGTGATGTGGGAGAAGAGTTAGTGATAGTAGATGGTCTTGCGCGTCTGCAGGTAAGAAACTCTCTAGGACAACTAACAAGAAATGTTAGTATAAGATGGAGTTACCCCCCCATTGAACCACCCCCCTTGCACATTTGCAACAAAGAAGAAAGAACAATAGATAGTGAAGTAGTTGGAAGAAGAAGTGAAGAAAGAGTAGTAAATGAAAGAAGAGAGGTGACGAGTGAAGAAGACGAAGTAAACGTTACTTTTCCAGTAAGAGCATCAATAATAAGATCTCCAACAACTAGTGGATGGAGTCAACGTTACTTTTCCAGTAAGAGCATTGATAGTAAGATCTCCAACAACCAGTAGTTAAATAGAAGGAAAAAGTTTGGGATTGAAGATAACAAATCAGGATAGTACCTTGATATTACCCATTTTCCACAGAATGGGTAAAGATGATGTAGAGAAACACTAGTTCACGTGCGAAGCGATATGGTCTGTGAATAGGATTATAGACGAAGCATCAAAGATTGCATTGTTGGAAGCCATGTTCAGGGACAGATCCTTGACATGGTACATGAAGTACAAGGCCATGGTGCCAATGGGACATGCGAGGTCCCTGACAGAGATCAAGCAAGGTCTCCGTAAAAAATTCTAGAAACCTAAATCCAAGTCTCAGTGTATCATATATATCAAGGAGATTAAGCAACAACAAAGAGAAATTGTGATGCAGAGCCCCGAACCCTCAGGTCGAGGTCTGCACAGGATTGCTCTTAATATGCCCCTTTGAGTCTAATTGACTCTTTGATTTCCCCTCGGGAAATATCTCATACACTCACGGTGTATCCACAGGTCCTTATGAATTGAGCCTGCATGAATAGACACCAGGTACCAACTCAGATCTCCTGACCAACTATATGATCACGCCCTTTGCTAATTCAGAACTTTGGATCTCATGGTTTCGCAACTCCTATTGTTGAGCTACTGCTGAAACCCAAAATGGCGATTCAATGAAATGCTTGGCCGCATCCTCCTCCATAACTGTATCGTGTTTCACGATTTCAGGAATCTTGAAACAAATAACCCGTCTCTCTTGTATTAAAAAGTGCCGAAATGCCAAACCCCGATTCGTTCAGCAAAGGCTAGTTCCCCCACGGAAATTTTTTCCGATTAAGAGTTTCAGACTTCGCGAATCCTGATGCAAGGCTGCCGGCTCTCCAACCTACGAAACCACGAAAATAGTCAACGAAGTTTGAATTTTCCTGGCGACAAGTACGCCACCTGTCACTTCGCTTCCCTCTATCTCTGACGTGAATTCTTATGCCCCTTCAAAGCTCCGAACTCCGAAATGAGAGTTCAAGGGAGATCTGATGGCCGTCATTGCCTTGGATCTAAAGGTCCTATTTCTCCCGAGCTTATAACTAGAAAAGCACTCACTTTAACTCCCCTTGCTCCTTTGCAATATCTAACGACTCTTGAGCCTTCAGTATTTCTCCACGGAGAATTCTGACCGTTCAAATTCTTCCCTCAGAACCTCTGCGGAATGAACTAATGTTCTTTCGCTGGAACTTATCTTCCTGCAAAACAACTTCACTTCGCCTCCCTTTGAATACTTCAAAGGCACTAACCCTCCTGAGATTTATTTGCAAACTTCGAGTCTCCAAAAAGATTCCTGCACGCACTCCTTGCGGCAATCCTTCAAATACTTCTAAGTATTTGAACTCTCGACTCTGTGCA
>JASDQU010243577.1:4786-31739 GCA_032191745.1 Picea mariana
AGATTCTCCTGAGACATTCAACAACACCGAATCTGCCAGGCAGAGTCGAATAGTACTCCTTGCTCTTCTTTCCAACTTGTCCCAATCTTCCTTCGACGTAACAGTAGCTGGTGTACTAGTAGTTTGTGTACCAGTAGTCTGTGTGCTAGTAGACGATGTACCATGATCCACAACGATCCATTGTTCTTTGTCTACAAGAAGGTCCTCCATCTTGAGCTTCCATAGCTCAAATTTTTTACCGTTGAACTTCTCTATCTCGATTCTATATGAGCTTGCCATTCCTCTTTCTTTACTCGAATCTCCACTGCAAAAGCTCCCACTAAACCCAGGTTTATCACAGACCCAAGATAAAATTGATCTATCAAGACCGAGCCAAACCCTCAACAACAAAGGTGTCCCTCTGAAGCCAAAAATGAGCTTTGATACCACATGTAAGTTTTAAACCTATGAAGTAAAGTAATGCATATAGATTCTTAAGCAAGACATAAATTAATCAATGGCTCATACACAAAGTACACAAAGATTTTATACCGGAAACCCTCAATCAGGAAAAGCTTTCTTATATTCATTATATCAAATTTCACCATTCACCATACAATATATACAATGTTTTTAGGTATTTTGTAGATACCAAAACCCTAATCCCTTAATCCGGGATTAATTTACAAATCCGCTAAAAATAGCAAAATCTGCTAAAATAGCAAAATCCGGGATCGTCAGACGCAATTGTTGTATCTGATGCGCTCACACACACACATGCAAAGAATATAACACATACTCAACAGGTAGGATTATAGCCATGTCAGAGCTCTTTCAAGTGGGCTATATGGTAAGAGCATAGGAGGAGATCTAGATTGTATTCGATCGGTTCACATAGATTTCAGTTGACAAAGTGGTGGATGGCATTATCCACTATGGAGGTTTCACACATGTAGTCTATGAGTCCACACTTAGGGAGAATATTATGAGGGCTATGTGTGATTCACGATTGACAAGGCATTATGGGTACTCGCATGAGTATGAGGCACCATGAATGATGGGTCGATTTTCCAAGGAGGTGTTTAGAGTCCATGGATTACTTGGGTACATTGATGGCGACAGAGATGAAATATTTCATGGTGTATTTTGGAAGGATCCTAAAACATTAACAAGCATAGTGTTGATTCCTAGCACTTGGTTTCCACCAGATGATAACATACCGGGGACTTGGTTTGTTTTGACTCCAATGGCGCAACAACAACTAATAAGTATTGGGAGTGGTGAAGTTCCAATTTAGTGGTGGGAACTAGGAATTCATTTGAGTGATAGATTGATTCAAATGATGATGATCACCAAGGTCGTGAAAAATATTGATCTGCTTTATTTTTGGGACGATGGTAGAGGAGAGGTCGAGACTTACTCTATATGGCAGTACAGACTCGAGGTCGATCGTGGATTTACAAGCTTAGACTTCACTGAGACACCTTCGCAAGGGAGGATCTGGGATAGTGATTTGAGTCTCTTCCAGGAGTTCAACTTGGGGTTCTAGGAGAGGAGGACAACGATTGGGCGCATTGGTCTAATGATGATGATCATAGTGGTGTAACATCAATATGGTGGTAACTTTCTAGGATTAGTTTGGGACCCTAGGATTACATTTCTTGGAAATTCAACTATTATTAGAGATGTGAGCGTCGATTTTGACTTTCTTTGTTTAGTCTCAGTTTTCATGAACACTTTAATTTTTTTGTAAACATGGTTTCCCTTCAAAGGGCAGGCAAGATTGTCAAGTTTTTATCATCCTGGTTTCCCAGACAGGGCAAGCCTTAGTTTCCAGGTTGTTTTTATCAAACTCCAAGGGATGAATATCCCACCATACACTTCTGGTTATTCTGCTTGTATCAACACTGTATTTTTAATAGAATAGTTTTGGAATTTACAAACAAAAAATGTTGTTAACATAATAAATCATTCTCGAACTTCCACATCTATCTGCATTCATATTTTCCACTACTGGCCATGCACAACATATCAGCAGTAGTAGCGAACATATAGATGCTACTGACAATGAATTAACAACATCCTGCACTCCCTGACAAAATCCCTGTTACCTGCATGTAACAGACCTTCATGTGGCAACTTTGGAGAATTATGAAACACTTCATGACTCAGAGATAACTTAACTATTTCATTATCATATCCTTCACTTGCTTTTGCAGACATCATAGACACATTCTTGCTTGCATTCAAAACACCTACAACTATGATTCGTGTCTCGTCACCTGACTTGGATCCCAAATCTTGTTGGACTATGACAAAAACCTTTTTCTTTCCTTTTCCTCAATACTTTTTAGGCCTTAATTCAGGATGCAACTTCCAACAATGATCTTCATCATGTCCACTTTTCTTGTAATGAGTGCATGTGAGATTTGCTTCTTCCTTCTTTACTGTAGCTACCTGTTTCTCTTTTCCCTTGTTCTTATTTCCCTTTTGTTGAGAAAAATCCTTGGAGGAAACATATTTAGTATCCTTCCCTCTGGACTCACGATGCACAGCTTGAACACATACTTCATCAAAATCAGTGGGATTTAACAAAAGAAGAGTATGACGAATGTAACTATTCAAAGAACCAATGTATTTCAAAAGGGTTTCTGTAGAATGTAATGAAACATTTAAAGCCAATGCTTTCTTCCTAAACTCCTCGGTAAATTCTACACACTCTATCCTTTTCCTTGCCTCAAATATTGCCATTCCATAATTGTTTTTTGTTGACATGCCAAAGGATAAAATTGTTTGCTTAATGCAACTTTAAATTCTGACCAAGAAGAGAGAATCTTACCACTCTTTTGGATACCTTCCTGAAGTTTACCTTCCCACCAAATCAATGTTGTGCCTTCAAGGCGAAGAGAGGCCAATTGAATCTTTACCTTGTCTACATCAATTTGTTGAACATGCAGTAAACTTCCATTTGTCGAATCCAATTGTCTAGCTTCTCTGCGTTAGGCTCACCATTATACATGGGCAAGTTAAACTTGACATCCAACTTTAACAATGACTTTTTTGAAGCAATTTTCTTACGCAGAGATGAGGGCAGAGAAGTGGAAGGAGATGAAGCTGTGGAAGGAGGCGAAGAAGGAGGTATTGAAGGAGGTGGAGAAGGAGGAAGATAATCTTCTTTCTTAACTTGTCCAAAACTTTCTCCTTTTCATAATGCTCTCTCACTGTCAAGCTCTTGCACCATTGCCTTCATTTGATTAAAAGCATTGAAGAAATCATCTTCATATTTGAAAGGACCTATTTTCCTTGGTGAAGCCATATCTTCTCTTCGAGTGAAGCTCCTTGAACCAATCTCCATATTATAACTCTCAAGTTTTCCTTCAACACACTTGTGTTTATCCCTTGTAAGCATTCACGTGTCAAACCTGCTCTGATACCACTTGATTCGAAAATGAATTAGAAATCATACACCACTTGATCTGAACTGAGTGTCTCTAATATCACTTGATCCTCAAATAGTATTAAGCATGACACCACTTTCTTATTCCAAGATTCTTTTATTGACAATGCTTATAGCATGAAAGTGACTTATCGTACTTAACCAAACACTTCAACTGATGAACATAACTTGCATAATCATTCATACATGAGCATATACAGAATCACATGAAAGCAATTTTACAATGACCTTCTTATACATTACTCAAACTCAATTACAAATGTCAAATTCGGCTCCATCTCGGAAAACCGAATCCAATGACTATAAACACTATATACTTCTTTACAAAATGCCCAAAGGCTCTCTTATAGCTCACAAATCCTAAATTTGCATAATTCTGGCTTACAAATGAGTGATAAGATTGTCACCATCGACTCCGTCTCGAAAACTGATTCCGATGACTATAAATACCCTATAACTCTCAAAAGACTACAAACTTGATTTCAAAAGGAAAACAAGTAGAGCTTTAGTACATGAGAATGTTGTGTGTAAAACACCAAAAATATTGTTTAAAACACAAAAAAGTTGTGTGTAATGAGTTGGGGTGTGTGCCATTAAATAGGCCACCCCTCTTAACAAAATCCCAAAATTAGTGGTAACTTATTACTAATTTTAGAAGAAATCCCACTAAATATGGGGTGTTGGCATCATAATAAATATTTTAGTTATGATTTGTTATAACAAGTGATATTCATGACTTATTATTTGGTGGAAGTTAAGTTAAATTGTTTGCTTGGTGAGAGATCCATGGTTCAAAACCCATGGACTCCTATTTACATGGCATATTGTTTTATTATACTATATATATTATATAGTATACTCATAAATTGACCCATGTGAAGTTAGGTGTTGGTTAGCGTAATAAATATATATATAATATATACCAATATAAGCCAATGAAGGATCGCCACATGTCAAGACCCGGTTGGTCTACTTATGTGCCAAATGTTTAATTGTGATTGGAGCATATTTGCCACTTGTCATCATGTAACTGGGCCACTTGGAGGTACAATCTGCCACATTAGCTACCAACAATCACGTGCCTTGTCACATGTACAATGCCACTTGTCAATATCTGGAGCTTCCACTTGTCAACTTGTGAGCCTGCCACATGTCTCTCTCAGACCCTGCCACATCTCTTTAGGGTTGACTTGAACTTTGACTGCCCATAACTTTTGCATACGAGCTTCGTTTGACGCGTCGTTTTCACCAATGGAAAGATGATGACGAGCTCTTCGCATTGATTCCCTTTTCTCAAACTTTTTAGATGGTTGAATTTTAAGCATTTTTTGCCCTTCCTGGATCCCTGTGAGCATTTCGCATCCTCCTAGACCTCTGTGAGCGTTCCCGGATCCTCCTAGATCAATGGAATAAACCGAAAGGTATTACTGACTAATCATATAAACCTTGCCTTGTCATGAATTTTGTCATCCACACATCTTCTACTTTGATCCTTACTTAATGGTAACCTGATTTAGGTCTAGCTTGGTGAAGAACTTGGCTTGTTATAGTTGATACAACAAGTCATCAATCCATGGTAGTGGATATGTGTTATTTATGGTGACTTTGTTCAAGCCACGGTAGTCAATGCACATTTTCCATCTTTTTTCCTTCTTCGACACCACTATGATGGGTGAGCTACAGGGTGACATGTTGGGCTTGATGATTCCATACTCCAACAATTGTTGTAATACTTATTCACTTCATCTGCTTCTATGATAGATTGTCTATACAACCTAATGTTTGGGAATGGAGACCAAGACAACAACTAAATCACTTGTTCAACCTCTCTCTTGGGTGGCATCCCCCACGGTTCTTGGAATACCTCCTTGTATGTTTTGATTAGGTGTTGTAGTTGTTGGCACTGCTTGTTATTACATCCTTCCAAGGATTCTTTCATATCCACTTCACTACCCTCTCCTTATTGATTTCCTTCTCCCAATAACAACAAGCCAAACTTCTTGGTATTGTCAATGGTTCTTCTCACTCGATGAATGTTAATTAAAAAGAGTTTGGCCTTGTCCTTGTGTGCATTAATGGTGAAAGCCTTACCATCATTGACAAGTCAATATTGATTTGATCTCCTCCAGACGATGACATCTCTCACGTATAAGTATGGTCTTCCCAAGATGAATCTAGACACATCCAATGGGACTCCATATGCTACCACTTCATCCATGAAGTTCTTGTTGATGGAAAACTTAAATATGCATTATTTGACTGCTCTCAATTCATCGTCTTGTCTAACCTAGCCCAAGGGGTATGCTTGTGGATGATCATAAGTCTCTAGGCCAAGCTTCTCAACCAATTGTGCATAGATTAAATTCGATTGTGAAATGGGATCAAACAAGCAATCGACTTTGGTTTGTTTTCTATGGATCTTGACATGAATCAATTATGGAATCTCCTTCTCTTCCTTAGGATCGTAGTTAACCAACACTACCTCCTTATGAATGGTAGTGAAATTGTTTTTTCCATGTAGATTTGAGGTATTGTTCACTCTCTATTCTACATCTACAACTATGAAATATTTCTTCTTCTTCTTTCTTGGGAAATGCTTGGGGTGCTTTTGAGGTTGTAATTTCCAACAATGTTCCTTGGAGTGTCCCTTTCTTTTTCAAGACATGCAATTCTTGGTAGGATGTGTTGTTTCTTGTGTCTCTACTACAATCTTCTTCATAGCCTACTTCTTATTGTTCTTCCCTTTTCTTTGTTGCTCTTACAATTTTGTCTATTTGTGCGTGCCAAATTGTTGCTTCTACTTGTCTCCTTCAAGGTACTACGCTTGGACACTTTCTTCATCGATCGTCTTGAGCTTGAAAAGTGTCAATTGTCTGTGAATACAGGGAAGCAATGTTCCCAAGTACTTCATCAACATATTTGGGATTTTAAGGGAGACATCTAACTGAATATATCTCCTCTTGAAATCAATGGTAAATTCCTACTCCAATTACCCCTTCCTTTGCTTGCAATAATGCCACACAATCTATTGATTCTCTTAATAGCCAACTAGGAAACACTAGTCTTTAATCGTATCCCTAAATAGTTTTGAATCAGCCATCGATGGCTCTCCTTCAAATGCTCTTCTTCTAGCATCACTCTCCCACAATGTCAAAGCATGGCCTTCAAGATTCAATTGGGAAAATGCAATCCTTTGTTTTCTAGTGACTTCATGTATGTTTAAGTACACCTCTATTTGTTGTGAGCACTGGTTCAATTTGATGGCATCAAATTCTCTTGCATGTGGTTTGATGTCCACCTTCACCTCTACATGGATAGGTACCTCAATCTTGATCTTTATCTTTGGTTCCTTTTTATTTTTCCTGGAATCAAACTCCTTGTCTGTGTTTGTATCAAGTCCTTTATGGCCATGTTTCTTTTTCCCCACTAATCACTCAACGAACAAGCTTTTCATTTATGCTACTTGTTTCTCCAAGCAAAGCATCCGCAACTCAACACTACTAGTCTATAGAGGATCATCCATGGTCTAGTTTGAGCATTGCTTTCCCTTGTTTCTTATGTCAATATAAAGGTCAAATGCTACCAACTCTTTGTCCTCTAGCAACTTCTTTCATTGAGTGAGCATCCATTGTCTACTTCCCTCCAAGGTAAGACTCGATATGCTCTAATACCAATATGATCCGTGAACAGTAGGCCTATGGGCTATCCACTTCACCAACACAAACCATCCGAGTGATCTGAAAATCCTTAGACACCACTAATTTCTTTACAATATACACATACAACATCTAACTTAATTCAAAATAATTCCCTAATCGTATTGAGGTGATTTGTAGAAAAATGATGATGTGCTTCTTATCCAAAAACTCCTAAAATGAGCATTAATTTGCATATTATTGAGATGACACAACAACAAGAAAAAGAACTCAAACTACATATTTGGATGACATATTACTTCATCTTCAAAGTCCCTTTAGATAGTATGATTTTTCTCCATCATCTCAAAAGACAAAAAATCACATTACAACATGGGCTTTCAAAAAATCAATTTAATGGACTCTCTTTAATTATGCTACTCAAAACAAGAAAATGAGTTCATCATTGAATCCCTTGCGAAATTTTGAGAAATTTGAGTATAAAGTTGACCAAATTCCAAATTGGCTCAATTCCATCCTCTTTACACGCCAAACTATGCACTATGGTGCTCATTAATGCCAATCTGGACCAAGAATTTTACAAATGACCTCTAATCATAAAATAGACCTCAAATTCACAATCCTTGCAAAAAATTGTGAAAAATGAATATAAAGTTACCTAGGTGTAGTCAATATACCTCATGTCACATTTTTCTATGTAATGCGAAACTTAGCTCCTTCTCTGCATGCAAATTTATGCAGTTCGTACAACCTCGGGTCTATACCCTGCATTGCGATCTGTGCCATATCGAAGTGTGTGCCCATAGGGATGTGTGTCGGGCATTGGCATCCACCACCATAAATAGGTTGCGGGACCAACTCCTTCCTGCACCTTTTGACATCGTCATTAAGTAATTTGTTGGGGATTCTTGTAATAAAGGATTTTGTTGGCACATTGGTTAGGCCTCCGGAATATAACTCGAAGGTTCCAGGTTCGATCATCCATAGTGCACACGTTGGTTTGTTTTTTTGTTATATAGTTATATGGTTATATAACCATATGCTATATATGGTATGTATATAACTGTTGGCATAACCATTATCCCCTCTCGTAGACTATGGGTTGGTCACATTGCACAACATATAACCATGAAATATGGGTTGAGGGCTAGGTCCTCGACCCTATTTCCATCCAAATGAAACTTTAACCAAACTTAAATATAAATTAAACCCCATATAGTTAAGAACTAATGTTGTGGCGTGATGGTAACATAGGCCTTGGTAAGGATTATGGAGGTTGTAGGTTTGATTTCTGTTGACTCCATAATTTTGGTAAACTTTAACCATAATTAACGACTGGGAGGTTGCCATGTCGTGACCTCTCATTGGCTCTCTTGTGCCACGTGTCAAAAATTGATTAGTTCACCTGGATGTACAGTTGCCCAGTCATCTGCCAACACATATGCCCAGTCAACATACAATCATGCCATGTGGTTCCTTAGGGTGTGGCCACATCATCACCGTACAATTGTACGGTCTATGCCACATGTCAACAATTGATTAATTCACCTAGATGCATGGTTTCCCAGTCATCTGCCCAATCAACATACGGTCTTTCCACGTGGCTCCTTAAGGTGTGGCCATGTCATCACTGTACATTAGTATAGTTTGTGCCACGTGTCACCTTGACCCCTTTGAGTATGACATTTGACCTGGCTTGACCACACTTTTATTGGCCATAACTTTTGCATACAAACTCCGTTTGAGGTGATTTTGCGTCGTTGGAAAGCTATCAGTGAGCTCTACACATTGATGGAATTTTAGAGAGTATTTGGAATACTTTCATTTTGAGCATTTTTGGATCCTCCTAGACCTCTATGAGCATTCTGAATCCTTTTGGACCTATGTGAGCATTCCTCAGATCCACCTGGATCACACCTTCCCACTGAAGAACTTTTGGACTTCCAAAATTATAGATATCCAACAACTTAGTGACGAGAACTCTAACTCACTCTTCCATCTTACAGAATATTCTGGAATTCGATCGTCATCTTGGATCTTCAATCTTAGGTATTAGATCAATGTACTTATGTCCGATTCTGAAATATGGCTCTGACTCTGGCCTCTAGCAATGTCGCTAATATAATATAGCTTCGGTTCTAGCTCATAGATTCCCCGACAATAAAAATCATGTTCATTGTATCTCTGTAATACATGTATTATGTATTAGACATCCACTCCCATCTCCTACTGTTGAAGATAGTCTATCTCAACCAATATGAAGCCAAGTCAAATGTTGATCTATGCCTTTTCCTTTTGGACTCGTTGTTCCTGTATTGATGAGGTATCTGTAGGAGTCTCTAAATGAGTTCCATGTCCATTACTTCCTCCTTCCTTGAAAAACAACTTGATTTGTACTATTACCATTTGTACTTGACTTGTTGTTGTTCAAGGTATACATGAACATGACATAGTATTTTAAAGATGCTTATAGCATGCAACTTTACAAATATGTCTCTTAAAAATTGTTTCTCCTTTACTAGCTCTAGGAATTTCTGCATTACTTCAATGCTCTTCCTGTGTCTGATCTACATGTTCCAACTGCTTGCATCCTTCTGTTCCTTCGCCTTCAGTTCTTCATAATCAAGAATGTTGACTTAGACAATTCGATCCATATGTAGTCCTTTACATGATAACGATACAACACAATGGCTTATATTGTTGTCGAAAGGCTTAGAAATCTTTATAACGAGATTCATCTCACTCTAAAACAAAGTGGCTATATAAAAATCCTTTTTTCAAGATTCCTCTCACTTCATACAATATGTAAGGTGGCTATACAAAAATAGTTTTAACGAGATTCTTCTCACTCTTAACATCATATTAGGTGACAATATAGAAACTCTCTTACAAAATTCCTCTCACTCTAAATATTATATAAGGTGGCAATATAGAAATTTTACAGAGTCACTCTCACTCTTATAGTTTTACAATGAGTGGCTTACCAGCCTTCTAATGGACTTTAGGAGATATACACATATGCATATAAGCTTACAAATATACATATTTACAATGATTTTTTTTTCTAATGGATGGTTTATTCATGGACTCATCCTTCCCTTGGTATTAGGAGCAGTCTCACATCTTCCTATCTCTGACAATGCCTCTTTTACTGATGTTGAACCTAGCATTGAATCTAATGTTGAATCCAAGAAACCATTAGACCAAACTATAGGTCTTCCCAGTAACCTATATAATCTCTTGCAAACACTAAGCACTATTGTTGTGTCTTGAGTAGCTTCCCTTAAATACACAAGTACCTGGCCATTATGGAATGTGAGTGCATAGCTTTCATCTTCAAAAGCCGCAACTGAGAGTAGGTTTACTTTCAAATATGGAACATATAGCATATGTTATGTTCCCATAAATCCTCCTGAATTGAGATGGAATCTTACATATCCATACCCTCTTATTGCTTGTCTGGTGTTGGTTCCAAATCCTACTTAGCAATCCATGTTGGTCTCTGAGAAAGTCAGAAATACTTATCTCATCCCAGTCATGTGGTGAAATGAGCATCTATCCATGAACCATTCCTCGATGTCTTCATATATAATTTTTCCAAGACCATCCATTAGGAAGTATTATTTCTCAAATCTTTCAGTAAGACCATTAACTTCATCTAGGGTTGTTGCTTGTCTTCTTGCAAGTGCCTTTACATCTTTCTGGTTCTGCTTCAAGCATAAGTGTGGGTAAAGTGTCCAACACTTCTCAATCTGATGTCTGCTCTTACCACAATAAGATCACAGTGTCTTGTTCCCATCTTGGAACCACGATCCCTTTTTATCATTCTTGCTTTTCCTTTGCTATGAGAAATGATCCTTACCTTTAGCCTTCTTCTTAGATGTTTTTTCTTGCATGTACTATCTTTTTTGACACTTCTCCATACCATAGTTACTAGTTCCACATGAAGCACATGGATACTTAGACCTTTTACCAGTATTATCAGTGGAAAATGTCTTCATTTCCACTTTAGCATGCACATCTATCTCTGGAGATGTCTTACACATGTTACCTTTCTCTTGGATGGAAGGTAAACTTGATTGCTTATGAAGGACCTCTTCATATGAAGCTCTCTTTACTCCAACTATCCTCAAGCATTCTCTATCTTGATGGGAAAAAGAATAATACGAGGAGTCATCTTTCTCGATCATGCTTTTTAAAAGAGGTAGTCCCTTTTGCATCAGAGACTTTACATTCTCAGCCTGCCAATCTTCATGGATTGGTATTGATGGTGCCAATACATGGTTCCTAATTTGAAACTTTCTTTCCAACTCATGAAAAACACCCTTATGGAATTCCTCATGACATATCAGTCAATCTTGTAGCTTCCGCTTCTCTTCCTCAAGAGCTTGTAACTACATCCTTAGCTCATAATTCTCCTTCTGAATCTGTCAATTAATATTCTTCTGCAACCTCAACTTCATGAGAGCTTTAATTATCTTGTCCTCTTGATAAGAGTCTTCAATATATTCAGCAACTTGAGTCTCATATCTCATCACATCAACAACTTGCAAATACACGTCAAGCTAGCTCTGATACCACTTGATCCAAAAATCCTTAGACATCACTTATTTCTTTACAGTATATACATACAACATCTAACTTGATTTAGAATAATTTCTTGATCGTGTTAGCACTGAGAGTTACCCTTAGACTGCTATAAGGATAAGCCCAATACCCATCCAAATTTGAATAATTAAATTAGGTTCATGCTTGGGTTTAGTGGATCAACAAGAGGGCAACAATCTAACTACAGGTCAGTAGCTAGTCATTGGGCATGGAGTCAAGTAAACCAGAGTTTTGAATTTAAGCTCAAAGTATCCTCTGATTTTCAGATTATGTTTATGCAAATAAGGCAAACAATCCCAATACTCAATAAATTAGGATATTAGGGGTGAAAAGGATGAAAAGATGAGGATACCACACAGTGAACAAACCAATTAGGTACCTTGCTTAATTGATTTACACACAGCTTTGAATGCTCTTGACTAAGAAACTTTCTCAATTAAAAACAAAACTGGTCAAAGATGAATTATACAGAACAGGCTATTACAGTGACTCCTTCGCTGGTCAAGAATAAACAATGTATGAACTTCTAATATACTCTATACTAACTGTCACCATCTCTGATCAAGAAGAAAATACAAGTTTATAACATGAAGACACACATGGATACCTGGAATTGCTTGAATCTTTAGTCATAGAAGACAAAAGAAAGTAAGAGATTTTCAAGAATCAACAATGTATGAACTTCTAGTATACTCTATACTAACTGTCACCACCTCTGATCAAGAAGAAAATACAAGTTTATAACATGAAGACACACATGGATATGTGGAATTGCTTGAATCTTCAGTCATATAACACAAAAGAAAGCAAGAGATTTTTATTAAAACTATGTACAGTCTGCTTACAACACCTAGGGTTGGAACCCCTCTCAGGCCTCCGAACTTCCCCCTTTGAACCCCATTACATCATTGAATTTATAGAAATTCAATCATAGAAAAACAATTACTAACAATCGAGAATCAATATCAATTTGCATGAAATCTGGAACAACTGGTATCGACTCCTTCAATTATGGAAATGCACTCCCATATGTTGCCAAATATTCTGACAATTGTCCTTTGTAGAATTTGTTTCCTTGAAAGTGCGACTGTTGGTTAATATTTCCAAAAAGAAAGGCTTGAAATATTTTCAAAAACTGCCTTAAAATGCTTCAATTGCCACCTGTTATTCGAATCTGAAAATTGCAGCATTCTCTACACAAGTTATATGCCTCATAGCCAGTTGTACCATAGGCTTGTTTCTCTTACCTTCACCACATTCTGGTCCCACTTGCAATCTGAAGGTCCCAATCTGCTTTCTACCGCTACTTCCTAAGTGACATCCTTGCCTTCCTATAAAGATTATTTCCAAATAAGCTTGGGATGACTGAAAACAAGCGGGACTTGACAACTTGCACAAATCAACTTCTTTTAGATAGAACCTTGTTGCAATACTGTGAAGATCATGGCCATTGATAGAGGGTGTAACCAAGGTAACTGAAGCTGTTTGTGTAGGAAATCCTTTGAGCCGAACTTCGTAGAGACAAGGAGAGGACAACTCATGCACACCGCTCCTTGTGGATTTTGAGGCAACGAGTATTCTCAATCCAAGCTCTCCCACTGATACTCTTACAAAATCTCGAGGATCCATCAATTCTGGACAACTTTGTTTACAGAATAAAGTCACACTTTCTCATCCCATACACTTCATTAGAATTCAAATGATATATCCAGAATGAGAGATGAGCAACAACTGGAAAAATTGCTAGTATATAGACAGACCATGGTAAAGAAGTTACTATCTGTACACATGATCCAGTATTTCAAATTGCAAATAGGAACGAAGCTTGAATAGTAATAATAACATTTCTATTTTATGCACAATCCATCACATTCCTCAGCACTCTCTTGAGCAGTTAGACCTCCGTGCTAGACACTTGTGCATGGATGGATTTTGCCTGCATTATAGGAATAATCCCACATTTATAATAACAAATACTTTTCATGTGTTTATGTACACAAGTGTATCAAAAAAATTCTGACGCGTTGTGCACATATTCTAACTCCTCTCCTTGGTGGCTTGGCTTGGTGCATGGTCGTTGGGCTTGATATGAAGACTTCGTTGATATTGGTAGAATTTGGTACTGGAATTTGATGATAGTCAGACTTGGAGATTGGGCTCTGAGCCCAATAATTTTTTGCCAAAATTCATAATAACCTTGCTATAAACCCAATTGCCAAAATTCATAATAACCTTGCTATAAACCCAAGAGCCAAATTGGCTATGAAAACCCAAAATTTGTTTACCAAAATTTGTAGATTTTTGCCCAAAGTCCATATCTCCGGCGTTGACGAAGTTGGCTACGAAATCACTAGAATTCAAGAGTGCTACGAAATCAGCTAAGTTTAAGGAGCGCTACGAAATCACCAATTCAGCGACGCTGCAAAAGTCCATGATCACCGCAAATTCCCTGTACACTGCAATAGTTCCATGTCACTGCATAATGGACCATAGCGCTGCACAATTGACCAAATTTGATAATGCAAATTTCCGTGCTAACAGAACGTATTGAGGTGATTTGTAGAAAAATGATGTGCTTCTTATCCAAGAACTCATAAACTGATGATTAATTTGCAGATTATTGAGATGACACAACAAAAAATAAAAGAACTCAAATTACATATTTAGATGACATATTACTTCATCTTCAAAGTCCCTTTAGATAGTATGATTGTTTTCCATCATCTCAAAATACCAAATTACATTACAACATGGGCTTTCAAAAAGCCAATTTAATGGACTCTCTTTAATTCCGCTACTCAAAACAAAAAAAATGAGATCATCATTGAATTCCTTGTGAAATTCTGAGAAAATTGAGTCTAAAGTCTACCAAATTCCAAACTGGCTCAATTACACCCTCTTTACATGCCAAACGATGCACTATGGCGCTCATTAATGACAATCTGGACCAATACTTTTACAAATGACCTCTAATCATAAAATAGACCTCAAATTCACACTCCTTGTGAACAATCATGAATAATGAGTATAAAGTTGCCTAAGTGCATTCAATATACCTCATGGCACATTTTTCAATGCAATGCCAAACTTAGCTCCTCTCCACACAAATTTATCTGTAGTTCGGACAACCTCAAAATTTGTGCTTTGCATTGGGATATGTGCCATCTCAAAGTGTGTTCCCATAGGGATGTGTGTTGGGAATTGGGATCCCTACCCATAAATAGGCCATGGGCCCAACTCCTTCTCGCACCTTCCAACATCATCATTAAGTAATCTGACAGGGAATCTTGTAATAAAGGATTCCATTGGCACAATGGTTAGACCTTTGAAATATAACTCAGAGGTTTTGGGTTCGATCATCCATGGCGCACGCATTGGTTTGTTTTTGTTGTTATATAACTATAGGTTATATATGGTATGTATATAATTGTTGGCATATCCGTTAGCTCCTCCCACAGACTATGGGTTGGTCACATTGCACAACATACAACCATGGAATATGGGTCCCCTCGACCCTATTTCCGTCCAAATGAAACTTTAACCAAACTTAAATATAAATTAAGCCCCATACAATTAAGAACTAATATTGTGGCGTGATGGTAATGAAGGCTTTGGTAAGGATTATGGATGTCACAAGTTCGACCCCATCAACTACATAATTTTGGTAAAATTTAACCATAATTGGCCAATGGGAGGTTTCCATGTGGTGGCCTCTCATTAGCTCTATTGTGCCACGTGTCAACAATCGATTAATCCACCTAGATGCATGGTTGCCTAAGCATCTTCCAACACATATTCCCAGTTAGTGTACGGTCATTCCACGTGGCTCCTTGGGGTGTGGCCATGTCATCACCGTATAGTTGTACGGTTTGTGCCATGTGTCAACAATTGATTAGTCCACCTAGATGTACTATTTCCCAGTCATATGCCAACACATATGCCTAGTTAGCATACAGTCATGCCACGTGGCTCCTTGGGAGTGTGGCCACATCATCATCATCATATAAGTGTACGGTATGTGGCACATGTCAACAATTGATTAGTCCATCTGGATGTACGATTGCCCAATCATCTACCAACACATTTGCCTAGTCAGCGTACGTTCATGCCATGTGGCTCTTGGGGGTGTGGCCACGTCATCACCGTACAGTTGTACGGTATGTGTCATGTGCCACCCTTGTTGTGGTGACACTTGTCACCTTGACCCCTTTGAGTTTGATATTTGACCTAGTTTGACCAAACTTTGACTGGCCATAACTTTTGCATACGAACTCCATTTGAGGCTATTTTTGCGTCGTTGGACAAATATCACCGAGATCTACACATTGATGACATTTTCGAGAGAATTTGGAATATGTGAATTTTGAGCATTTGTGGATCCTCCTGGACCTCAGTGAGCATTCTAGATCCTTTTGGACCTCTGTGAGCGTTCCTTAGATCCTCCTAGATCATAGAGGAATTAGTAAATTCAATTGGTGTTCCTACAGTTTCTTATAAGATTAAGAAAATAACAATGTACATAAGTTCCTTAGCCAACTTGTGATTTTATTCTTATTCTATTATCAAATCTTTACTCCATGTCTTGTAATGGTCTAACCAATGACCAATGGGTTAAATTCCTCTTGCTTTGGATTTCCAATCATTGATACAAGTCTTTTTGCACAACAACATACCCAACACCCTTGTTCTCCTTTATCAACATAATAATAGCTTTTCCATGACTCAATTAAACAACAAAACATCTCCATGGGCATTCACCTCCAAGACAACACTTTATGGTTTCTTAATTGGACAACAAAGCAATGCACATGAGAATATTATTTTACTCCCAACTATGTAATTATCCATGTCATTTTTTCAAACCATATAACACAACATTCTTAACCACATGGTCCAATAATGAATACATAAATTTCTCTAGCATATATATGGAACGAAAATTCTATATGAATGTCAATGATATTTCAACATAGACATGTGTGAAGGTTCTAATACAAAACAACAACTTAAAATATCATTCAAAAGGGAATGAACAATGTATGTATTCCCATGCAATGCTTCCCAACATTCATTGGAGCAGCTTATAAACCAAAACATCTCTCCTCACGTATAAGATAATAGTCAGAGATTTGAAAGGCTCTTCGATTTTTCATTCTTGAGGTTCTCTTCAATAGGCTTGTGGTCACATGGATGGTTTTTAGGGCTCTGCATAATCACATCTTGATGGACCCTTTCACAAAACCTTGGGTTAAACCGTTCATTTTTGATGGTCGCTTGACGAGTCCTCTCTATCTAGCTTACGTGGTAATCGGGGCCCACCCCTCACTGGAATATGGAAATGGAAGAGGAGCTTATTGATTTTTCCGATGACCCCCTCCTTGGTTGTGAAATCTAGGCTTTGTCGACAATATGGAACCAACACAACCCTCCCATCTCTATGTCCATGTTACCTCATTTGCAGGGAACTCACATCAGTCTCCTTTCCCAAGGCCCTCACGTGGAGGATAGCTCTGGACAAGAACAAGAGAATGTCTTGGACACACACACCCCTACCGCCATTCCCCCCCTTTCATCCCCTATCTTGGATTTGGTCTTTTTGGCCCTCGTTCATCCCTCCTCATTCCATCATCCTTGTCCATGGAAATTACCCTCCCCCTCTCTCATCTTGCCTCTCTCTCATAGGCCCCATTTGTTCTTGCAGACAAGCTTTGGAAGGAATAAATCACACAAGAAGAACCAAAAAGATGTGTTATAGGTCTAATCCTAATGAAATGTTGATGATCAATTGCACTAAAAATGTGGGCCCTTCTCACTCAGCTGCAACTACCAAATCATAATCCATGGAAGAACATTTCCAAAGTAGGAAATGCGTAAAGAGGAAATCCAAAGAGGTTAACTTGGTTCTAGGTGAGGGGGTTCAATTAAATGAGATTTATCACACGGGAAGTGCGTAATTGGTTCAGAGATTCACTAGTAGGAGAATGGATGCAAAGGCTCTGAAGTGCTGGACAAAGGATCATTTCTCCCCCATCCTAGATTATGAACCAAAAATTCTAACCCTATCCAGGGGTTGGATGGCATGGATAACTTACTCAGTTATGGATACAGATAAAATGCTTCTCTCCCATTGGAGTTGGGGTTTGCAAGCCCTTTTTCTCAAGTGATGGGAGGTGGATTTCGGTGCAAACATAGAGCGACTAACAGTCACCCTTGTTTGGATTTGTCTCCCTGGTCTACCCATTATCCTATGGTCTGAAGAGATCTTTAAAGAAATTGGAAACGCTACGGGTTTTTTCTATGAAGCCAACAACTCTTACAAATCCATCGACAATATGGGTATGGTGAGGATTCTAGTGGGTCTTAAACTCTCTGGGTGTTTGATGGACACCCTCCCCATACAGCTAAAAAAAAACACTTACCATCAGAAGTTGGATTAGGAAGGAATTCCCTTTAGGTGCGGGAAATGTCACTCCTATGGCCACCTTTACAAGGAATGTAATCAGGTTATCAAGCATAAAGTTTGGGTGAAAAAAATCGGAGACTTCAACTTAGGCCCGCCTTGTAAAATCAACACCCTTGCATAACATGTAGACTTATTCAATGGGCTAAGATGCTATGACTTGGGATAAAGCACCAGCGAGCTACAGTCAAGAGTTTCAGACATCACCCTCCTCAGACTACATAACGGGAAATTCCTCTGGTAAGTCCATTTCCCCCTTTGATCCTTCCTCATTTCCTCTGATAATTCGTTAAATGTTGGTTTCCCTTGGATCCTACCCTTATATTGTCGAGAAAGCCCTCATACAGACTTCCTACTGGGTTTTTCAGGACTATTTGGGTCCTTTCCCTCTCCCCTAATCCCCCTCCCTTCAAGTCCCCATGTTCCCCTCTTACCTACTCCTCCCCTTCCCCACCTTGATATCTCCTCCTCCTTTCCCTCCCCATTGATTCCCTCTCCAAAACCAATTCTTCCCCACTAAGGGACCTAAATATTTACTTCGCTCCAAAATCAATCCCCCCCTTATGTCGAGAGTGGAAGGAGGCCTTGGAACATACATGGAGCACAAATTAAAACCTTATCAAAGGGGTAGGAAATCCTTCCTCTCCCTTTTACAAAAACAAACAAAGTTGGAGATTAGATCCGACAAGTAGGAGTTACTTCTTGGGGCCCTTAGAGAAAATTCCCCCTCGGCGCCTCCCTTGTGATCATTCTCTCTCTCAATTGTAGAGGGTTGGCGAACCCCATTAGAAAATTGGCCATAAAAAGGCTGGTGGGAATCCATCATCCTTCTCTAAGAGACAATGTTGGTCAAAGATAGGGTTTCTTAGATTCTTGTTCAATCCCTCTCTGGCTGGGATTTTCAATTAGTTGATGCAGTTGGCCACTCTGGTGGCCTAATCATCGGTTTGTGCAAAAATGTTTTACAGTTCAAGAATGCTTGGGCCTTGCAATATGGTATGGGAATAGATCTCTTTTCATATGAATTGAATATGGATATTTTGTGCATAAAATTATATGGTCATGGAAACATCATAATTGTGGGAGATCTAAATTTCACATCGGGCGCCTGTGAAACCTGGGGCCCTACAACCCAGTTGGACCCTTTGTTAGAATTTCTCACCCACTCTCTCGAAGATACAGGGATCATCGATATACAACCTCAAAAACTTTTCCTAACCCGGGGAAACATGAGAGTAGGAAATGACATAATTGTGAAATGCTTGGACCGCTTCATCATCTCAAAATATTTCCTTGAAACCCCTCTAAGGTTATGATAGTGGATATCAATAGGAGGAGACTCAGACCATAGCCCAATCCTCTTTGATTTGGCACCCAAGCCTTAGAAGTCAGCCACACCCTTCAAACTGAAATCGGTTTGGCTAGAGGATCCTACCTTCAAATCCATTATAAAATATTGTTGGATCCCCTACAATCACACCATACTAGAATCCCCTCCTCTTCGCTTCCTGGAAAATCTCAAGTGAGCAAAGAAAGCCGCTCTAAATTGGGGAAAAGAAAAGAATAAAAAATAGGAGGAATATCTAAAAGAGTTGGAAGAATTTTTTTAGCTTTGGTATGATAAATAAAGCTCAAGACCCCCTCGAGGATCAGAAAAATGCCTTAAATTCTCTAGAACAAGAGAAAAAAAAAATACTCCTAGACAGAGAAAAAGAACGGAGACTCAAAAATCGAGCTCTCTGGATTCAAGTCAGGGATGAGAACACACAATATTTTCACAATTTGCCAAACCAAAGAAAATCCATAAACACCATCTGGTTTATTAATCATGACAATGGCATGACAACCACCCCATTTGAAGACATTATAAGTGATGGAACCTGTCATTTCCAAAACATTTATAAAGAAGACTCCAGAGCCTCTATTGATGAAGTGCTCCAGGTAGCCTACCTCTTTCTGGAGTTTATTGGTCAGGAAGGAAATGACTAGCTAATGGCAGAAATCACAAAGGAAGAACTTCTAGCAACCTTTCACAGTTTTCAAAAAGACAAAAGACCAGGCCATGATTTAGATTTTTTTTTTTATTTCTTGGGGGAGGATTTGCTCAGAGTAGCGGAATATTCTAGGTCGAATGGTCATGTTATTTCTACTTTCAATTCAACCTTCATTGTTCTCATACCCAAATCTGACAATCCATGCTCTTTTGATAAGTTCAGGCCCATCTCTCTTTGCAACAACATTTATAAAATAATCACCAAGTCGATAGCCAAGAGGCTTCTAGACTTCCTTTCAGAACACGTCTCTCTAGAGAAATTTGGATTCCTTAAAGGAAGATAAATTCATGAAGCTATTGGCCTGGTTCAGGAATGTCCACACTCTATCCACATAAAAAATCAGAAAGTTGTAACTCTCAAAAGCCTTTGATAGAGTTAACTAGTTGTATCTAAGGCTCCTCCTTATCCATCTGGGTTTTTGCCATAATTTTGTTTCTTGGGTTATAAATTGTGTTATCTCCTCCACTCTTGTCATCCTTATTAATGGATCAACATCTGATTTCTTCAAACCAGAAAGGGGCCTTCCCCAAGGATGTCCACTCTTGCCCCTTCTATTCCTCTTGGTAGTTGAAGTCCTAAGCAGACTAATCGACCAAGCTATCAATGAGGGGAATCTGAAAGGAATTGTGGTAAGCTCTTCTTTCTCCCTCTCTCATCTCCTCTTTGTGGATGACATTCTTATTTTTTGTGAAGGAAGGATGAATTTCTTAAATCATTTAAAGGCGCTGCTCACCTCTTTCTGTAAAGCCACTGACATTCAAATTAATAGAGATAAATCCTCCCTTTTCTCCTTGGGGTTGACCAACTTGGAACAACAACATATCTCACAAAACCTGGAAAATCACCCCCAAGACCTGAAGCATGCTTCAAATATATGGGTTCTTTTCTTAATCCCAATGGTTATGTTAAAAAGGACTAGCAATGGTTGACAACCAAAGTGGAAAAAATGCTTCATTGTTGGTGCAATAGATGGCTATCAATAACATGAAGATTGATATTGGTGAAATCAGTTCTAGAAGCCATTCATGTTTACTGGATCACCCTTACTTGGGTTCCAAAAGGAATTTTAAACAAACTTCGATAGCTATCTTCAAATTTCCTTTGGTCTGGCCCAAAGGAAAACAAGTCTCTTATATTAGCCTCCTGGAAGCAACTTGCCATGCCAAAACTATTGGGAGGGTGGGGATTGAAAAACTTATTTCTCTTTGCAAAGCCATGGCAACCAAGAATTCCTGGAGTTTAATTAATGTATTTGGACTATGGATGAGAGTCCTTCAGGCTAAATAATTCCTGCAAGAGACTATGATTGATTGAATCAAGAAGCTAAACAAAGGCCACCAAAATTGATCAATGGTTTGGAAAGCTTTGATAAATGTGTTTCCCCTCATTGAAAACTGGCTTATTTGGAAGGTTGGAAACAACATAAACATTCTTAACGGCAAGGATCCATGGATTGGTAGCGTAAACAACCACGTTCTTCCTAATAAAGTCATCCTCCATATAAATGACCAAGGTTTTTTCTTCTTAAATCAAATTTGGTAGGGACAATTGTTACAAGGGAAAAACTCTCTATGGCCAAGGGTAAACCACAACAAACATGCATGACTGCAGAAATCAACTCAATTCCAACATATGCTATACAAACTAATGTGCAAGATAAGAAAGAGGCCTACCTCGATCCAACGTTCGATGATGTTCCACCGTTGAGCACTTTGACCCAAAGCTTTATACCTGCAGTGAGTTCTCAATAAACAAGCAGAGAAAGTACCTAGTGATAATATAAAGGGGACATTAGATAGCATAATCCATTAATAAACATTACAAACATGCCCATGGATAATAATCATATATTTGCACGATACCAATAGGATGGGAAAGGAGTATTTCTATTAATAATTGATTAGCAGAAGCGACAACATTACAGACTTCCGTGTTGGCACGGTTCGAAACCAAGAAACCAAGTTCCTTCCAACTGGGTCTCCACCACTTCAATCCCCCACCAAATGCAAGATCATAGGAAAGAGGCAATGAGGTCCTCTCAACAATAGGGAAAGAGCTTGGGGGCTGAACATTGTGTTCAGACTTGAGGGACAAAGGGATGCAGACTCAATATGAAGTAATTTCTCCAGAGTAACTTTTCTCTCAAAGTTGAATTCTTTCTCCTCTTTTCCATAGCTCAGAATTGTGCTCTTATAGCCTTCTGAATGAAACTGAAGGGCCGAGTCAGAATGTTTCCAGTATATGGAAGGCCAAGGATCAGAGATCTCCTGTTGTGACATGGAAACCCGACTCCATTTTTGTATTTTTTGGCACAAATCCTGATGTACGCAGGCTATAGTGGAGCAACCAGCGTATACACATCTTATATAACAAATAGGGAGCATATATGTGGAAAAATGTATATTTTTAGTTCTGGATTCATCAAAAAGGGATGAGAAGTCTGCATAGGGAAATGAAAAAAGGCCTTCTATGCAAGATAGCAATGGTGAGACAAATCTTGCTATAACAGATGCCCCCTAATGTGTGAGATCAAAGGAGTATTTGTGATGGCCAAAATACATTATAAATAACCGAGGAGTGGAGTGGTAGAAAACCAGTTGGACGAACTAAATTTCTCATTACATTCTATACTGACTTTGCATACATGGCTGCCGAGAATACAATGCATATCCATGTGGAAAATATACCAAACAATTGTCTGTGGCCATGAATAGGAAAATACAAATGTGGTTGTATGCCAAAAGATGTCATTGTCACGAACAACGCCCAGGGAAACCAGTCTCAAAATCAATCTGAAGATATCTGCATACCATGGAGTACAATCTGGTCTCTCATGATCATTGAAGTCAAATAGGTGTTGGTCCAAGAAAGGGAAGAAACAAATTAGGAAAGCTATGGCCACATAGTGATGTCTTCAAGTCTTCTACATTATCCGCCAAGGGTGCAAGTCTACATCATGTGAATAAAGGAGTTGAGGTCGAACATAATGAGACATCGTTTGATAACTGGTCATTGAGGTATACCATTAAAAAACGTGAGATAACCTACCAATAATGAAAGTAGGTATCAAGGCATCGAGTACATTTCTACAAGTGTGAATAAAGGAGTCGGTGTTGAACACTTGAGGAATCCATTGATCAGGAGACATTGATGTATTCCCATCTGTTAATGGCGAGAGAGCTTGCCGCTAATGACTACAAGCCTCAAGGTACTCATAAAAATCTAGGTCCCATATCTAGAATAAATGAGTCGAAGTCGATGGAAAGAGACCTGCTGAAAGGAGAGCATTAAGGCATCTCTCATCAGTCAGCACGAGGAACAAAGCAGGAGCTTCATGATTTGGTGGAGATTGGACGAAGAACATGTTCATGAACCAACGACCCTGTGCGTCTTTCGCGTGTGCCAAATGCAAGCGATACACGAAAAGACCCTCTGAACATCAGCCAATGATGAAAACTGCTGACAAAGGTGAGGAAACCACCAATAAGGTTAATGTCATCCAAGACACTGCACGAATCCCAAAGTGTGAATAGATGTCTTTCTGTCGAACACAAGGGAAACCACCCAGTCAACGGCCAATGATGAAATGTCAATTGTTGGGTTCAAGGTGAACTAATGATGAAAGTAGGGCCAGGGTGCATGATAAGACCATAGTACCATGTGATTCTGAGACAAACTGAGGCTATGGCCGACATGCAAAGTCAAGATTTATGAGGAGTGGCCGACACAAGTTGATAAACTTTCTTTGAACAAGAGCATGAGACATATAGTGGACTCCGACAACATATACCCAATGATATGACTGTTAGATGCAAGGGGCATCCATAACATTCTCTATAGGGACTGGAAGAGTAACCAATCGGTAGAGAAAAAAATGTAACGAGATTAGCTTCCTAAGGTTGTGTTGAACCCAAAATTATGATGACACAAGGACTCATTAACTTTGTGCTCTGTTCAAAGGAGACACAATTGCTGCCAATTATAATATAGTACTCCCTTCCTGCCCGTCTTTTCTTGTTTTTTCATAACAAATGAATGCTATGATACAGAGGAGGGAACAAGTGTCGCAAGTAAGCAAAACTAGTTCCAGCAGTGGAACGTACCTATGCTCAATGCAAGGAAATGCATGCAGGAGATGGAAACTCGAGGTGATGTTCCCTCCAGGGTATAGGGTGTCAAATTGCAAAGGATATAAACAAGGCTCTGCTTGGTTAAGGATGCAAAAACTGCTTAGGCAACGATTTATAACGCAAAGCGAGAACCGACTAAAGGCTCAATACTGCAAGCGAGGGCATGAGCTACAATCACAACTTAACACCAAAAAATGTCCCTTTTTATGTCTTTTAGTCTACTTGGTGTGAAAAAGGGGTAAATTTGTACCAAATAGATGTCTTTTCAAATCAAATTTATGAGTGTGAAAAAGACAAGTTCACTCGACGATCTTTTCTATTTTTGGTAATGAGTTGGAAAAGAGCTTAACTAAGACTCATGACCTTTCAAGTCCAATTTAACAAGTGTGAAAGGGACAAATCACTCGACGATCTTTCCACTTTTTGAAAAGGAGTATGAAAAGAGATTAACTAAGACTCACAACCTTTCACGTCCAATTTAATGAGTGTGAAAGGGACAAATCACTCAGCAATCTTTTCGCTTTTTGAACAAGTCGGAAAAGCGCTTAACTAAGACTCGTTAAGGAGATTCTAGGCGGTAAGTCATGGGGGAGGCCAATACTCCCATGTAGACCTTCTGTGCAATGTCAATATCTCGGGAAGAACTGACACAAGCTCAAGAAGACCCAAAGCTCTCCAAGTCGAGGAGGACAAATTGCTAATGGAGGGTATCGTCTCCGTGGTATATCGAATAATGTCTCTTCCAGGAAAAGACATAGGCGGAGGCATTGGATACCTCACAAGACCATCCCAATCAAAGGGAACCTCATCAAGACTTGGAGGGAGAGAACTCGGGAAGAGTAAAACTCTCTCTTCTTTAGAAGGTGAAGTACTAGAAATGCTAAGGACATGGCATAGAAGGTATATAACCAGAATTAGAAGAGCGGTATCGACCAAAAATTGCATTGGCGCGACCGCTTCCTTAGACTTGTCACTCTCTAAGATAAGAGTGGGGTCGATCAAAGATTTCATTGATATGACCACTTCCTCAACCATTGGTTGAATAGGATGCGAGACAACAAGGTCAAGAGGTGCATCACCCCAAAAACATGAGTGTTGTCGGTCGAAAATTGCATCGACACAAATGTTGGTTGAACATGATGCGAGACAACAAGGTCAAGAGACGCATCACCCCCGAACATAGGAGAGGTGTTGGTCGAAGATTGCATTGACACAACCACATGTTGAACGGGATGTGAGACAACAAGTTCAAGGGACGGATCAACCCCTAAATGAAAATGGGTGTCGGCCGAAGATTGCATCAGCATGACTGTGGTATCAACCAAAGAAGGAACATAGTGCTATGAAACCATAGATGCCTCAGAACCCAAAGGGCCCTTAGGTGAGCCCCACGCTTGTGGTATCCCAGTAGTAACAAGACACAAACAAGTAAGGTGACTTCCTTCATAAGTCTTTCAAAGGAATCTAGGCTTACGTCTGAGACGTCTAGGTTTCTCAATCATATAAATGCATCCAGTATGATTTGCAGTGGATGGTGACATGCTCCCAACATGACTTGCAGAGGCTAGTAGCGAATCTCCAACATGACTAGAAGAGGTTGGTGATGGATCCCCAACATGACTAGCAGAGGTTGGTGATGGATGGGCAGTGTGACTAGCATTGACCAGACATGTGCCCCCAACATGACTTGTAACGGTTGGTTGCAGGTCTTCAACATGACTCGCAGAGGTTGTCGACCAATCTCCAACATGAATAGCACAGGTTGGTGATATAATGCTAGTATGACACGCATTGACTGGACTTGTGCCCCCAACATGACTTATAGCGACTATTTGTAGGTCTTCAACATGACTCGCAGAGGTTGTCGACCAATCTCCAACATGACTAGCAGAGGTTGGTGATATAATGCCAGTATGACCTGCAGTGACTGGACTTGTGGTGGTAGTGAATTGCGACATTTGATTCCAAGGTTCGGGGAAAGATTAGTTTTGAGGAATTGTAGGCCAGGAAGGATCCTGGTTTACACCATGTCCTTGTTCGGCAAGATAGTATCCTCCTCCATACTGATTCATAAAGGGTTGTAAGGGCATCGACACTGAGGAAGTCACTTTCAAAGAGAAAGTGACATGACAAGGGTTACTCATGTGAGGATATATGTTTCCCTTGAGTGAAGGAACTTCGCGAGGGGGGTTGCCCATACTATAAAAATAACTCCCCCTGGATGAAACACCCGACGACAGACGAAGGTCCGCCATGGGAAAAGTGTTTGTAGGAACTGACATAGAAAAATAAGGATAAGTAGATGGAGTGTGATAAGTAGAATGATTGCTTAATTGGGCATTAACTTCTCTCATAGTGGATTCATAGCAAGGAAGATTCCAACCTCCTACCATAAGAGGTGTTTGAAGGATATGACTCCTACAAAATGGAGAGGGATAAGAAGGAGGCATCATGCCCCCAGACCCAAAACTTGTATTCACATAAGGAGGTGAGACAGAGGATGGTAAGTGCGAAGACATATCAGACATACCATGAGAAAAATGATTAGAGACCCAAGGTGTTGACTGAGTTTTCTAATTCTGCATACCATAATGCGAAGCAGAAGGATT
>JASDQU010243577.1:31818-77070 GCA_032191745.1 Picea mariana
AATATGCATGCAAACAGGCTAAAGTGGCTGAGTGGCCTCCCTCGCTAAAGAAGGTATGTCTCGTCTAAGAGGGACCTAAGACTCCTCGCTAAAGTTTGGAGGTAATATACTAGCTATAGGGGCCCTCGTGGGCTTAACAACCAGTCAGTCAGATCCCCCCGGAGAGGTAATCTTCCATAAAGGCTGTGTGCTGTCCGACCCCTATCTGACCCAGGGTACAAGAAAAATAACCCTTGCAATTAACCTATGAGATATCTAAGTCAAGCAACTAATAAACCACCGTATAAACGATGCACAGGCGAGCAGTCATAAGTCTGGATTACTGTATGGGTAGGGTAGCAAAGCCCGAAACCTTGAAAGCACCACCTCTCACATAGGTATGGGTACTAACAATATCCCCAAATACGAATAAATCCACAGAAATATCTCTGACGCTAGGTGAGTATCCAGGGGTTATCCCTTCAACTAACTTCACATGACCTCGTGATTAACTCCGGTGTGAGCGGAGCCTCCTGATCTTACCAATTATACAATGGACTTCTCAACTCCTTGTCTCAGACACATATGTTGATTTAATTACCTTGAAGAAGTTTACTCACAAAATCCTATTCCAAGGTATTAAATCCTAGACTAGTTTGTGCACCCTAATAATAAAATCGTGACTAATCAATTTTAGTTTAAATCCTAAATTTTATTGGCCTTGATTACTCAAAAGAGTATGGAAGTGAAACTCATGATGTTATGACTTTGCAAGAAAATAAATATGAATATAATGCAGAGTCTATCTTTAACTTTTTCAATGAATGATATGCTAATACAACAGTGCAATTTTCAATTTCAACTCTGCAATTCAAAAATAAAATGCAATCTTTCGCTAAATGAGCTAAGCTAATGATGAAGGTTCAAAGAAAAAAATGCTAACCAATGCAAAATGCCTATTTTTTTTGTATTTTCAATATATTAAAGAGAAAATGCATGGACTGAAAAACAACCTGATATATAAATTCTACTGTGTATAAAAGTGATAACTCGAGTAGAATACCAAGTAGCCAAGCAAACAACCCAGAGAACAAGGACAAATCAAAAATAAAAAACAAAGAGAAAGACTATGCCCAAAAATTCAACTCCAAACAGGTTTCCTGTCATCCCAGAGAAGCTCAACAGGCACTACAAAGACCTAAAAAGGCTCATCAAACATAAAATCCTACCCAACACTCACTAAACCAAGTGAATAAGCAAGGGAAAGTGGTATATGCGACTGTTAATGAGAACAAAGTGTATATATGTAGCTTGCAGTAAGACAACAAGCGTGTATACACAACTTTCAAGGCAAAAGGAGCGTACAGGCTTTAAAACAAGGCCAGGCAAGGACAAAAATATTGAAAACTCAGACCCAAAGTGAACAAAAACTGTCAAGCAGTGATACGACAAGAAACACAAAGGAAAAAGAGCAATGTAAGAATAAAAAGTACTTCAACCCTTAGAAGGAAGATCTCTCCCCAGTATGGTCACCAATTCTGTTACGAGGGAAAAACTCTCTATGGCCAAGGGTAAACCACAATAGATAGGTATGATTGCAGAAATCAACTCAATTCCAACATATGCTATACAAACTAATGTGCAAGATAAGAAAGAGGCCTACCTCGATCCAACGTTCGATGATGTTCCACCATTGAGCACTTTGACCCAAAGCTTTATACATGCAATGATTTTTCAACAAACAAGCAGAGCAAGTACCTAGTGATAATATAAATGGGTTAGCACATCAGATAGCATAATCCATTAATAAACATTACAAACATGCCCATGGATAATAATAATATATTTTCACGATTCCAATAGGATGGGAAAGGAGTATTTCTATTAATAATTGATCAGCATAAGTGACAACATTACAGACTTTCGTGTTGGCACGGTTCGAAACCAAGAAACCCAGTTCCTTGCAATTGGGTCTCCACCACTTCAATCCTCCACCAAAGGTAAGCTCATAGGAAAGAGACAATGAGGTCCTCTCAACAATAGGGAAAGAACTTGGGGGCTAAACACTATTTTCAGACTTGAGGGACAAAGGGATGCAGACTCAATATGAAGTAATTTCTCCAGAGTAACTTTACTCTCAAAGTTGAATGCTTTCTCCTCTTTTCCATAGCTCGAAATTATGCTCTTATAGCCTTCAGAATGCAACTGAAGGGCTGAGTCAAAACGTTTCTAGTATATTGAAGGCCAAGGATTAGAGATCTCCTGTCGTGACATGGAAACCCAACTCCATTTTTGTATTTTCTGGCACAAATCCTGATGTACACAGGTTCTAGTGGAGCAGCCAGCGTATACGCATCTTGTATAGCAGATAGGGAGTGTATATGTGGAAAAGTGTGTATTTTTATTTCTGGATTCATAAAAAAGGGACGACAATTCTGCATAGGGAAATGGAAAAAGGCCCTCTTTGCAAGATAGCAATGGCGAGGCAAATCTTGCTATAACAACAATGGATGACTTGGAAAGGTTGGCTTGCTCCTAGAACATGTACAAATTTGGGTAAACCATGTCTCAACTCTTCATAATTCCTATATCTGTCTATTTGACCAGGAGGATGAGTTAATATGTTCTCCAAGTCCCTAGAGTTGCTACAACCCAAAGCTTGCTTACTCAGTACTCTATCATGAGTAAAGAGATGTCCCTCCTCCTTCATGGGGAAAAGCACTATGGAAACTCAAATATGCAAAAAAGGCCAAATTTTTCATGTGGCTATTGCTTCACAATAAATACCCCACCCTAGATCGATTACAATGAAGAAACTTCATCGGGCTAAATTGATGCAGTCTTTGCAAAGCAGAAATTGAATCAAACCATCACGCAGTTTACGATTGCTCCTTTTTGAAGGCCGTCTAGACAGAGATAAGGAAAAACGAGGGGACTTTTTGTCAATGGGAAGGTGAATCGATAGACTTGGCCCTAAAATACTAACTAGGTAATTCAGCAACAAAATACATCAAATTTATTCCTCTCTTAGTGGCTTGGGGAATCTAGTTAGCTCGGAACCATACCATCTTTGAAGATACCTTCCCATCCCCCACTTGTTGTGCCATACAGTGCTTGGCCATTTATCTTCCCTCCCTAATTCCTATGCTTCTTCTCTAAATCCTTCACATGCGGATGTCTAGATTCAAAAAAACCATCCATGGGATTTCTTTGACGGTGCTGCATAGGGACATCCTTCTTTGGGAGGAGTCGGGGGGACCCTCCATCTCTCAAATTCCACTTGTTACTCCTTCTCTGTTGGACTTGGTCCGGCCTCATATAACTACAGTGATGTATCGACCCTAAATCTTCTCCTATTATTGTCCAATGAAAGAGTTTTAGATCGACTCAACATTTATGGAGACTCCCTCCTCACAATTAATTGGATGACTGGGACCTTTACTCTACATAATTACACTATTTGGCCTCTCTTTTGGGATGTAAAGAGAATTGATGTTAATTTTTCTTATCTCTCATTCACTCATGTATACAGGTAGTAGAATGAAGAAGCAGACCAACTCTTAAAATATGGAGTGGAAATGGATAACAGTGCATGGAAAATCCTCGAAAAAGCCCCAAATCGCTCCCTTGAATATTTTCACATCCCTTGGAACCAAGTTTGAAAAACATCTTTTGAAGTAGATTTTTTTTGGAAATACATATACCAAAATACTTCTCTGAAATTGTACAGGAATGCATTGCAGGACAACAATCCTTGGATATATAGGATTATACTTGACTTTTTGACCGCGAGGCCTAACTCTTTTGACAGAATGTAACAATTTTTTTTTGTTGCTCTTTAAATTTAAAAAATTTCTTGACCCCTCCTTTGAGGGATCCTAAGCAAGACCCTCAAGCATGCCTCAAGCATCTACAATTGTAATTTTGTTTTTTAAAATAAACTTACCAACTTTTTTTCTTGGAAAAAAAATAATAATAGTCAATTGTCAATTACTCATAGAGGGATTGAGATACAAGTTAATTAAATAACAATGTGAAAAGCCATGTGTTGTAATCTATAGGCTAATTGAAAAGTATAACCATTATCTCATAAAAGTATTAAAATGAATTGGGTGGTTGTGGGTGGAAATTCCATGTAGGTCATTTAGGTAGTGCCCCCATTACTAAACCCAACAAGAATTTTTGATACCCACTAAATTAAAATGCACGTAGCATGCTAAAAACACCCATGCAACTAACAAAAATATTTAAAACATGAATGCAACTAAATTGATATTCACACAACATCATATAATTGCTGAAACTCAGAGTAAACACACAACAATTAAATCCCATAAATAAAATAGTGAAACAAGAGATTAAAACACTTATCTTTTCATAACAAATGTGCAACCAATGACATAGGACACACATTCCACCCAACCGTAGCCTTGCTGCTTCGAATCTCAACGACAAGTCACCCTCGAGCTAGGATAGGAATCCACAAGAAAGGGTGTCTCTATTGTCCACTCAGAGCCTAATACAACCCACAACAAGCTAATCAGGGAACATTTCAGGGGTTAAATTTCGTCGATGGGCTAATTTTCCATGTTTTTTCCCCCAAAAAAGATTCGCCAATTTCTATTTTCTCTAAAAATGTTTCGCCCAAATTCTATAGAATAAAATTATTTTAGTTTAAAAATCATCCAAATTTTATAGAAATTATATAAAATCCTTAGGAATTTGAATATTTTTAGAAAAATATCGCCAAACATTTTATAGTTTTCATATTAAGGACTAGTAGGATTCGCCAAGGTTGAGAAAAATTTCCATCCTTAAAATCATCCCTGAAGCTAATTCTTTCCCTACAAATATCCCAATCCACTAGCTCTCTTCCTCTCAACTTGCACATCCCAAGGAATAGGATCCCCCTTCTTTGCACACAGTCCCTCATGATTTTCCAATTCCCTTCAAGGCTCCAACACAGGTTGGCTAGGGACCTCTCTTGCTGGGGACTCCAGGGATGCTAGCTGCCACAAGAAACCTCACAACAACAAGCTCACTGCTCTAGGGTAATTTAATACACATAAATCTCACTCTATAGGCCTAATATCCTACTTCTTCATGCAACTATAGCTCCAACAAGATGCCCACAAACCCCACTAAGGCCGTCTTCAAGCTCCAACACTAACTCCTCTCTTGGTGTCCCAAAAAATGCATGTAAAAACTGCCCACAATATCCATTCAAATTTCCATTTTAAACATGCATGCTGACTCTCAAACTCCCCAATGTTGATTGTACTCATCCCCATGCTCCCAATAACTATGGGATGTGACTTTTCACACCAACCCTCTTACATGCATTGAATGATTGGGGCTTTGGTACACTCAAAATTAAAGTAGAAGGTTCATACAAAATAGTAATTTTAGAAAGTGGGTTAGGATTAATACCAATGAATAATTCCCCCTTGGACCCTCCCCCCCTCTCTTGTGGAAACCTATCCCCCATGACTCTGTCTATGTCCGTTTGTAGCCGACGATACATTTATTTTTTATTATTTTCAACATTTATGTTTACATATTACATCGTTTGGTCTGCAACCATATACCATGTTTACATTATAGATCACTAAACCAAGGATCTTACAGTCCCCTTCCCTTACAATTTGCATTGTCCTTGGTGCAAATCACCCTACTGATATACATGTACATAATTTTACATCATAATACTTGATACTTTTGCAAGTTCACAACTCTTGCAACAATTCTAACCAACAATCTCTTGTTCCCATCAACCTACATAACCCAAGGAAGTGTACCCCTTTCTTTGCATCATAGTCCCTTAGACTGTACCTATTTCCTTCCAGGGCTTTAGTAAATATTAGACAAGAAGTGTCTGATATGTGGCTCCATGAACACCAACTGTCAAAATGGAGTCTTGCACACTTATATACAAATATACATTCAATTTTCTTCAAATTTTGCAAAAAATTGGAGGAACTTCTCTTGCATGGTCTCTTCGTACTCCCACATGGCGTCTTCAGGACCATAGCAGGTCCACTAGACCTTTACTAGGTCGATGGATTTGTTCCTGAGCACTTTGACTTTCTGGTCCAAGATGCGCACTGGCTCCACCTGAAAGTCCCCTTCCTGCTCCACTTGGATCACAATCCAATCAATCACGTGGTTAGGATCATACATATATTTATTCAATAAAGACACATGAAACACATTATGAATTCTCATGCATGTAGGTAATTCAAGCATGTATGCAACTGAGCCTATATTCTCTAGAAGTTCAAACAACCCACAATATCATGCTGACAACTTTGGGTAAATTCCCAATCTTAGCGAGCTCCTTTTATCCTTTACTTTTAAAAACATATGCTCACCCACTTTGAATTCCCCGTATGTCTGGCTTTTGTATTCATAACTCTTTTGCTTGTCCTGTGCAACCTTTAAATTTTCCTAATCTTTACGATCTACTCTTCCATTTCCCTTAGTAATTATGGCCCAATAATTGCTCTATCTACTGAGTTATCCCAACTTACTAGTGTGTTGCATTTTTTTTCCATATAAGGCTTCAAACAAGCTCATATTTAGTGATGTTTGGTACCCATTATCATAAGAAAATTCAACTAGATGAAGGTAGTCTTCCCACCTAGAAGGTTTGTCCATTACATACATTCTCAACATGTCCTCAATTATTTGGTTAGTCCTCTTTGTCTTCCCATTTGACTCTAGGTGATATGTTGTACTAAAATTTAAATTAGTTCCAAATCCCTTAAACAACCCCTTCCAAAAGTTAGAAGTGAACTTGGGATTTTTTTCTGACACTATTTCCTTAGGCACACCATGTAGCTTAGCAATTTCTTTCATATAAATCTCTGCAATATTGGTTGCCTTGTGAGTTGTTTTCATGAGTATAAAACGTGTAGCCTTTGTAAGCTTGTCCACCACTACCATGATGGAATCATGCTACCTTCATATTCTTGACAACTTGGTGATATAATCTATTGTAGCTACCTCCCATTTCCATTCGAGAATGGGCAATGGCTATAACAATCATGCTGGATGCCTTCATTCAATCTTCACTTTTTGATATTCCATGCACCTAGCTATGTAAGTAGCCACATCCTTCTCCATTCCATGTCAGAAATGCTAGTTTCTTATCGTTGAATCAGTTTTAAGTACCCTGGATGACCAACATATGGTACAATGTGCATATCCCACAACACCATACCTCTCAATTCCTGAGTGTTAGGAACATACATTTTATCCCTAAACAAGAGAATTCCATCATTTTCTACTTTGTAGTCTTTAAATTTCAACGGTACATTTTCCTATTGTAAGCCTTTTTTAAGTTGTGCATAATGTTGATATGATGCAACAACATCCAAAATTATGCTTTTTAAATCTGAACAATACATGCTAATAACTGTAGCATGCATTTCATGCACCCTTCTGCTAAGTGCATCGACCACTTTATTCTCTTTTCCCTTGATGTCAAAGTCGTATTCACTAAGGAATTATAGCCATCTAGTTTGTCTAGCATTCAATGTTGGTTGTTCAAACACGTGTTTCAGACCACTATGATATGTCTTTGGCTCAATTTTTCCACCCACGAGATAATTCATGCACATTTTTAAGGCATGAACTATGGTTGCCAACTCTAGGTCATGGGTAACATAGTTTCTTTCATGCTGTTTAATCTTTCTTGGCTCATAACATATGACATGTCCATTTGTGTAAGGATTCCACCAAGCCCTTCCTTGCATGCATCTGTGCACAAAAAAAATCCTCATCTGGATCTGCAACCTTTAAAATAGGTGCACTAGTCAACAATTCTTTCAAACGTTGGAAACTCTCTTCACATTTGGCAGCCCATTCAAAATCTGTCCCCTTCTTCTGCAATGAAGTGATCGGATGTGCAATCTTGGAGAAACCTTCAATGAATCTCCTATAGTATTCAACTAATCCCATAAAGGATATCACTTTTGAAGCATTCTTTGGCACTAGCTAACTTTTGATTGCTTCAATATTCTCAGGGTCCACTGCTATACCCTCCTTTGAGATGATGTGGACCAAATAATGGATTTTCCTTTGATAGAAAGTGCATTTGCTTAACATGGCATACAATTGGTGCTCTCTCAACACTTGTAGCACCATCCTTGAATGTTGCTCGTACTATGTTTCTGTCTTGGAGTAGATAATAATATCATCCAAGAAGACAATGAAAAATTTGTCCAAGTAATCCCTAAACACTCCTTTCATTAGACACATAAAAGTAGTTGGTGCATTTGTCAAGCCAAAGGGCACCACCACAAACTCATAATGGCCATACCTTGTCCTAAATGTTTTCTTTCTAGTGTCTTCTTCTATGATTCTCACCTGATGGTAACCTCACCTTAGGTCAATCTTGGAAAATATCCGTGTTCCCTTTAGTTGATAAAAAAGATCATCGATCCATGGTAGAGGATACATGCTCTTTAAAGTAACCTTGTTAAGCTTCTGAAATCAATAAACAACCTCAAAGTTCCATCATTTTTCTTTAGAAAGAGCACTGGGGTACCTCAAGGTGAGACACTTAGGAATATGTACCCCTTCTTCAACAATTCTTTTAGTTGCATCTGCAACTCTTTCAGGTCTGGTGTGCTCATTCTATAGGGAGTTTTGGACATTGGGGAAGCTCTAAGCATTGAGTCAATATACAAGTCAATATCTCTCTTTGGTGAAAATCCTGACAACTCCCTAAATACATCTTAATATTCCTTCAAAACCAGATAGTCTTCAAGATTTGGTTCCTTATCTTTTGTCAACTCTTCCATATGGGCTGCATATATTTGACATCCTTTCCTAAAAATTCTTTTAAGCTACAATGTTAAAATATCTCTAATAGATATAGGTCTTGGAATACCTTGCACCATCCTTGAGATCCCTTCCTCATCAAGGCATGTGAAAGACTTGTTGTAACAATCTAGGATATCATGATGCTTATCCAAGAAATCCATACCAATTAAGCAATCTTATGACCCAAGTGGTATGATGTTCAAATATTCCATAGTGCTAACTCCATTCATGCTTACTAGGAAATCCTTGACAAGTTCATTAATTTTTCTCTTGGTTCAATGGATAATTGAACCAACTAAGACTTTTCATGCTTACATCTCTTCAAATTAAACCTTTCAACAATTTTTGGATCTATATAGATATGGATAGCTCCAAAATCAATCAAAATAGCTATGAGTTGATTATCAATCTTACCTTCTACCTCAATCATGTGAGACTGGTAGTCTACTTGTTTGTTGTTCAACGCTGCATAAATCCTTGGCATGCTCCTACCCACGTCATCCACTATATCATCTTCTTCAATGTTATGCATAGTCCTCATCCTATCTCCCTTGTGAGGACAATCCTTATACACATGGTCTCCTTCACATCCCCAACACTTTATGGGATGTTGTCTTGGCATTTTCCCCAAAGAATCTGTCATTTTATGTTCTCCCGGTGTTGGTTACCCTTGTTGATATGCTTGAGAGCTATTTCTGATGAAAGGAAACTTGAATCCCTTTTTTCTCTGATCCATCTTTCCTTTCTTCTTATCATTCCAAGCCTTTTGGAAAGTTTCCCTCCTTTGTTTTTCTCATACAAATGATTGGTCATTCTCATGGCTTCTTCCAAAGTTCTAGGATCATCAAATTGGATTAGCTTTGTAAAATGATGGCAACCCACTGAAGAACCTTTGGATTTTTACCTTCTCGTCCTTGATGAAGTCCACGTACCTCAGAAGCTTCAAGAATTTCTTCTCATACTCCCCCATGGTCATATTTCCTAGCTTGAGTTTAAATAATTATTGCATGTCCTTGTCATAACAATGCTCTGACAAGTACGGCTACTAAAAATATCACTTGAATTGCTTCCAAGAAATTATATTTTCATTAATTTACTTGACTTGCTTCAGCTGGTTCCACCACATGGAAGCCTTCCCTTGAAGGTGATATATGCCAACTATTGCCTTTAGGTTTGATGAGTAATCATGCAACTGGAAATACTTTCTCATGCCCAACAACTAGGCTTCAACATTTTCTCACTGTAGAGAAATATGTTCACACTAAACCAACTAGGAAAGAGAAGGTATAATTAAACAAAAAAACACCAATAGAAAATCACACAGTACACAAAGATTTACCCTGGAAACCCCTAATTGGGAAAACCAACATTCCTTGAATGAATCCCACTCTCTTGTTGTCTGATTCATTCACTGAATAAAGAGTTACATGACTAAGCTTGGTCTACACCTAAGACACAATCACCATCATACTCTCTTGCTCTATTCAAGAACAACCCTGCAACCAATTCAACTTACATATTCATGATCATTATACACCTCTCATATATAAGAGTTTGATCACATTACAATCACTTTAAAATCACTCTTTTCAGTATAATTACATCATGCCATATTTATAGGATTTACAACAGGAAAAACCTAATTCATGGCACCAAAAAGTAGTTACAGATCCATGAAGATAATTGGTTGTGATCATGCGAATCTCAATATTCTATTACAATGAACTACCAGTCAAATTTCAGTCAGCTATGAACCAATCGACCACCAGTTGACCTTCTGTCAGTCTTCAATCAGTTGTTAGTCGACCTCTTGTTAATCTCCTGGCAGATGACCCCTTGACCTTCCATTCAATCTCTTCGACCTTCGACTTAACCATCAACTTGACTTATCCATCTAATCGAACATTTACCCAGTCAATCCATCTTGACTAGCCAGTTGGTTGATTGTGTTTTCATTGCGAATAATATAACAACCCAACATTCTCGCACTTGTTGTCTTCTTTGTTGATACAAGAGAACTTGAACTTTGTTCACTGACCTAGGGAAACAATGCCCATTGCCTCTCTACAGCAAGAGAACTTCACAACACTCACAGGCTTGGTGAAAGAGTCTGCTATGTTTTCCCAAGTGTCTACCTTCTCCAGTAGCTCCTTTTTTCTTTTTTCTTTTGACCATGTCTCTCACAAAATAGTATTGTACATCAATATGATTCATCTTAGAATGTTATGTTGGGTGGTTTTCCAAGTAAATTGCACTATGACTATCACAATTTATCCTCATATCTCGTTGCTCAAACTGAATCCCTAAACATAATCTGTGTATCTATGCAACTTCTTTACTTCCATGGGTGGCTACCATGTATTCAGATTTTGTTGTCAACAAGGCTACTACTGCATGTTTCTTACTCATCCAACTGATTTCTCCATTGAACAATATGAACACATATCCATTGTTCGACCTCATTTGATCAAGATCACCAACCCAACCAGTGTTGACAAAGCCATGTACATTCACTTCACTATCAGTTTCAGGTTTCCCTTGATAACATATCTCATATTATGTTGTGCCATGCAAGTACTTGAACACTCTCTTGACAATAGTCTAGTGATATTTCCCAGGTGTTGACATTATCTACTCAATACTCCCATTGCATGGGCAATATTTGGTTGAGTGCAAACCAATCCATACATCAGACTACGAAAAACACTAGCATAGGGAATAGGTGCTATGTCCTCTATTTCTTCCTATGTCTTTAGACACTATTTAGCAGTTAGTTTTACCCCTAAAAGAATAGGTACCTTGATCGGTTTAAATTCCTGCATGTTGAAACATTTTAGGACTGTTTAAATATACTTTATTTGATTTGTCCAAATTTTTCTAACTTCTCGATCTCTCTTAATCTCCATTCCCATAATGAAGTTAGCCACACCGAGATCCTTCATGTCAAACTTGGAGGATAGCTGCATCTTCACCTCCTTTATAACATCCATGTTGTTTCCAACCAACAACATGTCATTGAAATACAAAGCTACATATATGAAACAATCACCTTCTTTCTTGGAATATACACAGTGATCAACCTTGCTTCTCACAAATCCCAAACTAAGGATGTATGTGTCAAACTTTTGATACCACATCCTTGGTGATTTCTTGCCTTTTATTGTAAATCCTTTAAGCTGTGTCATGTAGATTTCTTCTTCCAGGTCCCCATGTAGGAATGATGTCTTCACACCCATTTGCTCTATCTCAAAATCAAATGTTGCATCTAGCGACATTAGTACTCTAATGGAGGTTAATTTTGCAATAGGAGAGAAAATATCACCAAAGTCGACTCCCTCGACTTGGGAATACCCTTTCGCTATCAGCCGAGCTTCGAATTTCTCGACTTGACTTGTTGCATTCAACTTCTTCTTGAACACCCACTTGCTACCGATGGGTTTCCTTCCATTAGGTAGCTCGATCAAATCTGTTAGGATCTGATCCTAACCCCTCTTCATGGGTCATTAGTTAGTAGGATATGTTTTCTATGTAATAAAGACTGACATTAGTTAACAAGGCCTATTAAATAAAGGAGAATAAGTCAATGTAAGAAGACCTAATAGAAACTTCTTCTTCTAGAAATATCTTCCTCTAAAAGTTTTCTTAGAAGGTAGAATCAGTATAAATAAGAGTAGGAGGTATTGGATATTTTTGTTTTGGAGATTGTTGTAATAGATCTCTGCGCTGCTGGAGGTCGCCGCTCGAAGAGGCAAGTGAACAATTCTATCATTAATAAAGGTGCTCTTTATGGTGTTAATATGGTATTGTTCTAGCTATATCATTGTTGTTCCATCATTTCTTGCTAAATATTTTTATTCTGCATTTAATATTACATCTGGAATATTGCAAGTGGTATCAGAGCTCTTTCCCGGGAAAGAACTTATGGGAAATTTTTATTCAGGATAGAGACATATTTCGATGTTTTTAAGCTATAGAGATTTGTCGTTATGCACATAAACCTGCGGTCAGGGAGTAATACACGTAGGAAGTACAAGTGGTTCTTAAGCGCACATCTGTTGGCCACCCTTGTAACCCCTGTTGATACCCCTTTGAGTAGTAGCGCATTAGTCAACACCTGTATACAGATCGACCTAGGCATCCTGAAGCCCTCCGTAGATAAATCGATCGACCGTCTGACTGCTATAGTGTCACCGAGAACAACATTCGGGAAGAGACTCGCTAGTACCTGGGTATTCGGGTAGTATGGTTAAGGGTACAACTTAACCTCCTTAGTTGGTTCCATGAGATATTGGGCCGAGCACCACTGTTGGACCTCGCACATATATAAGAGATCTATAGCACATGGAAAACCTTTGACTGTAGATCCTTGCAAACCCTAACCCTTGGGACGACAACAACTGATCTATTGGACTGCAAATAGGCCCTTGTCAATTTTTTCACTGCAGAAACACTCCGTGCCAACATTTTCTATTATCAAGAATTTGGGAATTCCGCCACTGTAGAAGTATTTAGGGCAGAGTATAACTCCACAGGAGTAAAAAAAATTCTGGGGCTCGATGACACCCTTATTTGTGACCTAGTCCATTGGATTCCTCTCTTCATTCTGATCACAATGGTACCCTTCAGTTTTAAGCCTTTCTTCCCCCGTAGACCCAACCCTTTCTGAAACGCCCTTATTTGAGACCTATCCCATTAGATTCCTCTCTTTGTCCTGATCACCCTGGTACCTATCATTTTTGTGGCCCAGATTTATGTCTTGACACCTCACCTCCTACCCAATCCTCCACCATGCCTACCACCCACTCTCAGAGCCAAGAAGACACAAACTCTAGGATGTCATTCCTAGAGACGAAATTTACCACCCTGCATCACAAATTCCAAGCCTCCATAAATAAGCAACTAGAGGATATGATGCAACTCATCAAGGGTAAGTATGTTGAGCACAATCTCTCCGACCCGTAGTATTCCTAGTATGAGCATACTAAGTCATCCCACTCCCCTTGGGGTTCTCCACACTCTTGGAATAAGGTGCCCAAAGTTGACATGCATAAATTTGATGGATCTAACCCAGTCATGTGGGTTTCTCAATTGGAACAATACTTCTCTCTCTGTGATATTAGGGATGATGAGACCAAACTCCATGTAGGGGTTCTATACCTGGATCAAGAAAGATGGCAGTGGTGGAGGTGGCAAAAGAAATGTTATCCTGGACACCCCACTTGGAACATGTTCACCAAAGTAGTTTGTGCCCGTTTTGATAGGGAATCTCATTTTTTGGGCAAGCTCATTAAGTTGTGCCAAATTGGATCAATAACAGACTTCATCAAGACATTTGAACATTTGGCTATCATAACTGAGGGCTTATATCATGAATTTTACCTTGAATGTTTTATCAGTGGCTTAAAGGAATCCATCAGGGTTCATGTGAGCATGCATCATCCTACTACCTGGTTGTAGGCTTGCCAATTAGCACAAGAAGTAGAGACCATCCTTTATTGTAGCGTACCTTTTCAGCTACCATGGCTTAATCGCTCTTAAAAGGAAACTTTAACACCACTTGGTACATAACTCATACAGGTATTATATAATCCACATGCATTTAAACAAATAAACACATTCTACACAGAGTACTCATATGAGTTACTACCATAATTAACAATCAATGGCGTTTCATACTAATTCATATACACAACGGAAATCATGATAACATAAGCAGTAGAGTCATGCAAAACATGATTAAAACATAATCAGATACTTATCTTTTAACANCCAAGTGCAGGCCTTCCACGAACCTCCCAGCCTTAGACCACACCGCTCATCAGCTCAGCAGTGGGTCACCCCCGAGCTGGGACTAAGCTCCACCCCGAGACAAGGAATCCTAGATTAGGCTCAGGTTACAGGGAAAACATCACACAACCACAGGAAGAGATTCTCTCCCAAGAACCACCCACACTAACTGTCCACAGACCCTCATTCCCCACATGCCTGTTCCACCCCAGGAGTATACACCTTCTCTGTCACCTGGACAATCCTTCGGCTGCTAACCTCCCTTGCCTTGGTTTACAGCAACAGACCGGACTGGAAGTCTCCAAGCTCTGTAGTAGCTACAGGGTTCCTTCCAGGAGTTCTCTCCTTCCTCTGTGCACTCTCTCGCTTGGAGAGAATCGCTCACAGGTCAAAAAACCTCCCACGCAGTCCAGCACTGCGTGGCCACACAACCAACGGAAAAACAGACACGGATTTTTCCACAAGCTCAACAATGGAAAAATGGCTCAGGGTCACGGCTTCGGGATAGAGATCTCACACACAGGCTCGATCTCGGGTAGTGGATGCACACGGATTCTCCAGACACAACACGGACTTTTTTTCCGATTCAAATAGAGGTGAAACCGGCTCTTTCAGAATCGATCACAGGCTTCTGGTTCAGTACGAAGGTCAATCATACTGCTCAGAGCCCGTACACCCTCAGGCAGTCCGCTCGCATGAGAGAGTCCCCCCCTTCACGGTCCACCCAAACTGTTTTATTCGCATGCACCAGGGTGAACACTTGTCGCCCTGGAGACTGCATGCGTTCCACCATCACTCTTCACCTTCCCTTGGTCAGGAACTTAGGATAAAAAATATAAATGGCAGATGTTCTTTTGGAATAATAATAAAATATTATTCCTAGGCTTAAGCCCCCCACCCTAGGCTAAACACTTAGCCCCTTTTCCCACCTTCCAACCCCTAATCCCTTGCCTTCTCTGTGGAAGCTCAGTCCGCCTTCACTCATTCATCGTGGTCGGTCTACACCTGGCGGTGTTTACAATTTTATTAAATGTTTTTGCATATATACAAGTACAAAATCAGGCTCTTGGCCTCCAACCCTTAGGCTCTCTGGCCTAACAATCACATAAGCCCACCGGCTTATACAAACTTGACTCACCAGCCTATAACACATATTTACAATTCATTTCATACATCAGATTTACAACTGGGCTCGGCCTTGGGGACATTACATTTATGCTCCACCCCTGAAGGCTACATTTACCAATTGTCCCTGTCTTGGGGCTAACCCAACTCTGACACAAAATTTGAAGGTCCAAAAGGTCTTTCTCACAGAAATGGCGGAGCATCGCAAGCCAGGCCTTTGTTATTACTGTGATGAAAAGTACTCACCAGGGCATAAATGTAGGAACAAAAGTTCTTCTAGATTGATGCATCAACTTCTTCTTCCTATGAAGACATACCATTAGACGAGACTCCCGACCCAGAGGATTCTCAACCCAATGTTCACGTCGAAGATTTAGTTGCAACCCTTGTGGAACCAGAATAACCTTTCATATCTGTTCATGCCCTCTCAGGTATTTCGACCCCACATACATTTAAGATCAAGGGCTACATCAACCATAGGCCGGTTGTGGTGTTGATTGATATTGGTAGCACCCATAATTTCATTCACTGTAGGCTTGCTGAGGAGATCCATTATTTTGTTCACCCTATTTCTAATTTTGAAATCTTCATTGGTAATGGTGGTACGTGAAGTGTGGGGGCCACTGTGAGAATCTCAAATTCCAAATGGGTGATTATCATATGAAAACCCACATGTTCTCTATTACCATGGGTGGTTGTTATATTGTATTAGGCGTGGAATGGTTTCGCACTCTGGGACCAATCACAATGGATTATCAAAAATTATATATGAGCTTCCACCAAGAGGCTCACACCTATACCCTACGAGGTCTCTAAGCAGGCTCCCTTGAAATCATCAGCTCTCACAGGATGGAAAAAATGCTAAAGAAAGGCCACCATGGGGTGATTGCTCAATTTCATGCCATCCAGGTCATTGAGCATGCCTCTCCAGTAGTTCCTCCTAGCCTACAATTAATATTGGATAAGTACCCCAAGGTCTTTGAGGTTCCCACAAGCTTACCTCCCTCTAGGGGTGAGCATGATCATATCATCCCTTTCCTTCCTGACAGTCAACCCCCCAATGTACATCCCTACAGGGATCCATTTGCTCAAATAAATAAAATATAAAATATGGTACAATAATTACTAGAGGCGGGGGTAATTATCCCTAGTACCAACCCATACTCTTATCTCGTGGTGATGGTCTTAAAGAAAGAAGGTACTTGGTGCATGTGTCCCGGTTTTTGTGCACTTAATAAACTGACCATCAAAGATAAGTTTTCCATTTTTGTCATTGATGATCTGTTGGATGAACTCCATGTTGGTGATTGCAGCTTCATGAGAAATCCTCCATATCGTTCTCCTCTGGACTGAGTTGAGATGTCTGTGAGAGAGAGCCCAAGTGTTGGGTGTGCCCATGTGATGGGTGTACGTCAGACTTTGGACTGAGTTGTTATGACATGTGGTATTTTGCTTTGTACTGAGTTGTTATGACATGTGGTCTTTTGCTTTGTACTCCTCTGGACTGAGTTGAGTCAGTTTGAGATGGTCTTTTGACTTGTACTCCATTGGACTCAGTTGAGTAGGCTTGAGATGGTATTCCAGATGATTCTCCCGTGGACTCAGTTGACATAGAGATTTGTTGAGTATGACGTCCCTGTGGCTGAGAATAGGTGGACGTGTACCTAGTGGCTGAGCACTAGTGGACGTGTGAGATCCTTGCTATATTGTCTGAGAGTAAGATTTGCTTGTAACCCTAATTTGTGATGTAAAGGGTACAAGTCGGCCCCACCATGTGAAAGATAATTAATATTGTGTAATTATTAATTATATTATTAAGTTGTACAGGTCGGCCCTATTGTGCAAATAGACACATCATTTGATGTGATAAGTTTTGTATAAATAAGAGTGGATCCCCATTGTGGATCACACACTCACTTGTCATCTCATGATTTTAGAAGTTGTGGTCTAAAATTATGAGGACTGCAGCTCACACTTTTCTAGGAGCTAGTTTCTCAGTCATAGCAGCACCCTTTTGTGTGCTAGGTTTGGTGGTGGATGGTGGATCTTTTCTTGGCAGTATAGCCAAGGATCGCTGGGTTTTTACCTTGATTGAGAAGGGTTTTCCCGGTATACTTCTTGTGTTCTTGTGCATGGTTATTCTTTTTGTGATCTTGGTTTACTGTAGCTAATGTATTGCTGCAGTGTTTATGGTTCATGCAAAAATTAAATAAACTACATGTATCAACTTGACCATCAAAACTTAACATGGTATCAGAGCGGTTCCTAAAGATGACTATTGCACATCAAATAAAAGGGCAGGCCGTGGACACTTAGAAGCTATCATACCCTTGCTGGAGAATCAGCTGCTACAGCGAGCGTAAGGGTAAGGAAATATGGACGACCAAGGGAAAATGTCGTCCTCCTACCAACGATTCCCGACAATTAGAATTCGAGAAATGAAGGATGACTACATGAATTTCAAACTGAAGAACTCATACCCCTCCATCGCCAACGCCCTTGCAGGGTGATGTTTGGAGAAGTACCCACCATCGCAATCAACCTTGTCGAAATCGAGAGCAACTCCTCGGTCCTCAACAACGAGTTTCTTGCACACAGGTTCGATTTGATTCCACTCATCAGCGAACGCGCCATGGACATGCGATTCTCCCGTGACTACGACACCTATGACGAAGACACCCAGTTCCATTATTGTTCGGTGGAGTTTAATCTCAATGTGAAATGCGATGGCGATCAAACCCTAGATGTCGTGAACTTAAATATTGTGTCTTATGATATGAGAGATAATTCCGTTGTCGCCGTGGACCGTGCTGCCGATATGAGCATCTTCGATGCCTCTGAACAAAGGGGCATAATGATTGTGAAACTTCGACATGGGCAGGAATTGAGGCTTCTTGCGATAGCCAGAAATGGCATTGGCAAGGACCACGCAAAATGGTCACCAACGACAACAATTACTTTCCTGTATGAGCTTGATATTCACATTAATGAAAAATTTGATGAAGACTTTAACCCTTGATGAAAAGTGGGAGTGGATTGAGAGCTGTCCTAGAAAAGTATTTGATATTCATCCAGATACACAACATGGGCAATCTCAATGAAAATCTCAGGCAGCATTAATTCTTTTCTCAGCAAGAATTTTCAGTGGTATCTTGGTGTAAATTCAGGGCTATTTTGGAACAGTCCTATGGCAAGTTTTGGAACAGTCTTAAAGCAAATTCTGGAGCTAGTATTCTGAGGCATATTTCAAGTGAATAATTAAGGACCGAGCTTGAGATTTATCCTGGGTACAAAATTCAGGTTTGCTACAGGAAGTACACTAGCAAATTTCTAAATCTGAGTTTGAAGAAGTTTTGAGGTAAACTTCTGAAACATGTTTCAAGAGTGATCTTTGGTGTGACTTTTGAACGTGGGCTATATGCAAGCTCTAGTGGACATCAAAGAGACTAGACTTGCAACCCTTGTCACTAGGAGACTAGACTTGCGGCTAGTGATGTGAAAGGGTTCAAGCCTTTATCACTGTGAGACTAGGATTGCAACTAGTGATGTGCAAGGAAAGCAACATTAGCCACCTCAAAAGAAATCAAGGAATGCAAGCAAGAACGACGAGGAGTTCTTCTCTATCTATGATTTCTCAAAAGGACCTAAAGCAAGATTGACCATGATTGTAGACTAAGGTAAGTCTTGTACTACTTTCCTTAATTGATTTCATCATTACTCCGTAGTAGCTTGCTTTTGATGATGAAGGGTATTATCCCTGGTGTGGGAGCCCTCATGACTTGGACCATTATCCTTGGTGCGGGAGTCCAATTTTTTGTTTGGTTGGTCATTATCCCTTCGGGAGGCCATCTTGGTTATTATTCTAGTACAAGAGGCCATTTTGGTTGTTATCCCTTCGGGAGGCCATCTTGGTTATTATCCTAGTACATGAGGCCATGTTGGTTGTTATCCCTACGGGAGGCCAGATTTCTTAATTTCATTATTGAAGGGCTATTATCCTTGGTACAAGAGCCCATTTGTGTTGGTTGGTTATTATCCTAGTACATGAGGCCATTTTAATTGTTATCCCTACGGGAGGTTATCTTGGTTATTATCCTAGTACGAGAAGCCAACATAATACTATAAAGACAGTAGAGGACCTGAGAAGACATGGGATGTCTCCAGGTTAGCAACACAAGAAAATGAAGATGTTCATCCTTCCGACTTCAGAGGGAGTCACTTGACTCAGAGGGAGTCAAAATATTTGAGAAGAAGGAAGAGACAATACCTTCTCTCCTTCAACAGTTCAGAGGGGGACAATTATTGATCCAGTTGATCCAGTTGATCCTGTAGCTCTAGCTGATTATTTCCAGAGACAGTGGAAATAGGTTGGGAGAAGCCTACATGGGATCGACAGACTCTGCTGGAGGCAGAGGGACATGCAACTCCTCGAGGTACATTCTGAGAAAGCAAGAGACCACATAGATTTTCGAGCTATGTTTCAGCCATGAGCCACATCATTGATACTGAGCCTTCTTGTCATGGAGAAGCAGCAGGTCAACAGGTTTGGCAAGATGCCATGACAGAAGAGTATCAATCCATCATGAAGAATGATGTGTGGGATATTGTTCCGAGACTGGAAGGGAAGTATGTGGTGACTTCCAAGTGGATCTATAAGATCAAACATACAACTGATGGAGGTGTCAAGAAGTACAAAGTGAGATTTGTGGTTAGAATATTCTCTTAGGTGGAGGGAATAGATTATGAGGAGACATTTTCTCCTGTTGCCCAAATACACTTCCATCTGTATGATTATTGATCTTGCAGCATCCATGGGTTGGAGACTACATCAGATGGATGTAATGACAACCTTTCACAATGGTGATATTGAGGAATAAGCTTACATCGAGCAACCAGATGTATTCATGACACATGAGAAGGAGTCTCATGTATACAGGTTGAAGAATGCCCTGTATGGACTAATGCAGGCACCTCGTGCTTGGTATGAGAAGATTTATGGACACTTGATGAGTTTGGGCTTCAACAAGAGTGTTACTGATCCAAACCTATACTACAACACTGTTGGTGACGAGTGCCTGATTTTGGTCCTATATGTGATGACTTATTCCTCACCGATTCAAAAAGCCATATTGATGAATGCAAGCGTGCGTTGGATTCTGAATTCGAGATGAAGGACTTTGGTATGATGCACTACTTCTTGGACCAGAAGTGCGGCGAGAGGACTAATTAGATTCTCCTATGTCAAAGGAAAATACACAGTTGATATATTGAAGAGATTTAGGATGATGGACTGCAAATCCATGCCTACACCGATGATGATGGATCTGAAGAAAATGAACAAGGCTTCTACTGATTCAGGCGATATTGAACCACATCCTTACCGACAACTGATTAGATCATTGATGTATCTCGTGAACCCCAGACCTGATATATGCTATGCAGTGAGTGTACTTAGTCAATTTATGAGTCAACCGAGACAGAAACATTGGATATCAACGAAGCATGTGTTGAGATATCTACGAGGCACAGTTGGTTATGGTCTGAGATATGCCTCCGGTGTATACATGAGATTGCAAGGATATTTCGATGTAGACTAGGCAGGGAGCGCAGTGGACTGGAAGAGCACATCCAGTTGTTGTTTTACTTTGGGATCTGCCATGGTTTCCTAGTGCAGTAGGAAACAAGAGCTCTATGGATTTGAGTATCACATAAGCAGAGTACATAGCGTTATGTGTGGCAGTCTACGGAGCAGTGTGTTTTTGAAAGCTCCTTGGAGACTTATTTGAACATGAGATGGATTCCACCGTTATCCATTGCGATAACCGGGTTAATTCAATGCCTTCAGGAGGACCCTAATCCTCCCATCGACTACACTTGGTAGGACAATATTATCAGATATAAGGATCACCTGGTTCTATCGCCATTTTTAGCACTCAAGCCAAGACTCTTAAATGAGTTGCACTCATTCGTTATTACAGGTCACTCTGGCTGCCAAAAGACCTATGCTCATGCTCATCATTCTTTTTTCTGGGCATGCATGAAGAAGGATATCCTTCACTTTGTCACCGAATGTGAGGTGTGCCAATGTAATAAAGGTGAAACTATCAAGTCTCCAGGAGCCCTACAACCCCTACTCATTTCAGCTTCTATGTGGACATACATCTCCATGGACTTTATGGTGGACCTTCCTAAAGCCGGGAACAAGTCTGTCATCATGGTGGTTATTGATCGCCTCTCCAAGTATGTTTGTGCCTTACCCCACCCTTTCATACCGACACTAGTAGCACAAGTTTTCCTTGACTAGATTTTCAAGTTACATGGCATGCCCACTTCTATTGTATCTGATATTGACCCAACTTTCACTAGCACATTTTGGAAAGATCTCTTTACATTGCAGGGCACCCAACTGAACATGAGCACGAACTATCATTCCTAGAATGATGGCCAAACGAAAATTATCAAAAAATGTTTGGAAACCTACTTGTGGTGTTTTTCTTTGGACAAACAACACCAGTGGGTGCAATGGCTCCCTTTGGAAGAATGGTGGTACAATACTTCCTATCATACGACCACTAAAATGACCCCATATGAAGCAGTGTATGGACAACGCCCACCTACAATCACTACCTATCTTCCAGGTGCATCAAAGGTCCAATGTATTGATACAATGCTGCAAGCTCGACCAACCACCCTCACAGCTCTGAAGGATAACCTCCACATGGCCCAAAATCACACGAAGCAACATGGAGATCAACATTGTTCATAAAGGGTTTTCAGGAAGGTTATCATGTGTTTCTCCGGCTCCAACCTTACAAACAAAAATCTATCAAAGCCTAGGGACATCACAAGTTGGCACCAAAGTTTTATGGGCCCTACCATATCATCAAGCGTATTGGTTCAGTGGCCTACAAATTGGCCCTTTAAGCTACTTCCAAAATCCATCCGGTGTTCCATGTTTCTTGTTTGAAGAAAGTGGCGGGACAAAATTGCAGGTTCCAAACCATCCTTCTAGAATTAGATGAAGAAGACTCCCTTTGGATCCAACTAGAAGCAGTCCTCAATACCCGTGAATTTCAGTGGTTTGGATGAACTATCAAGGAAGTATTGATCCAGTGGAAGGACACGTCACTAGAGGATGCGACTTGGGAACCAATTACCATACTCCAACAATTTTTTCACCTTCAGCCTTGAGGACAAGGCTGCTTTTGAAGGGGGAGGGCATGTTAGGATCTGATCCTAACCCCTCTTCATGGGTCATGAGTTAGTAGGATATGTTTTCTATGTAATAAAGGCTGACATTAGTTAGGCCTATTAAATAAAGGAGAATAAGTCAATGTAAGACGACCTAATAGAAGCTTTCACTTATAGAAAGATCTTCCTCTAGAAGTTTCCTTAGAAGGTAGAATTAGTATAAATAAGAGTAGGAGGTATTGGATATTTTTGTCTTGGATATTATTGTAATAGAGCACTGCTCTATTGGAGGTTTCCCCCTCGAAGAGGCAAGTGAACATTGCTATCATTAATAAAGGTGCTCTTTCTAGTGTTAATCTAGTATTGTTCTAGCTATACCATTGTTGTTCCATCATTGCTTGCTAAATATTTTTGTTCTACATTTAATATTACATCTGGAATATTGAAAAATCCCATGTCTCATTATTATGCAAGGATTCCATTTCTTTGACCATGGCATCCTTCCAAAGTTTACCCTTTGTCGAGTTGATTGCCTCCCTGACCGACTTGGGCTTATCATCAATGGAAGTTAACATAAGTGCATAATGGAAAATAGGTGGACTATACCTTTCTGTTGGTTTCCTTACTCATTTAGACCTCCTTACGATCAGGGTCATCGATTCCACCTCTTCATCTGCTTTAGTCGACTTGTATGAATCACACTCTTGGTTCTTTAACTCCAAAAACAACTTATTTGTTATTTCTCCATTTGAGCCTCTTCAATCCTAGATGTTCGTCTGACTTCTTTGAAGACCACATCTCGACTATTTTCCTCAATACTAGATCCCACAACTTATATCCTTTCATTCTATCCTTGTAACCGATGAAAATACACTTGATTGTCTTATTGTCCGACTTGTTCCTCTTTTCCTTGGGAACATGCACAAATGCATCACAACCAAAAAAGTTGAGATGTGAAAGAGAAGCTTCTAACCAAACCATACCTCATGTGGAGTCAAGTCGAATAACACTGATGAAGGAGACCTATTGACCAAATATTCTACAATTTCGTCTGTCTCTGCCTAGAATTCTTATGTGAGCCCAACACCATTGAGCATGTTCCTTACCTTGTTCATCAACATCCTATTCATTCTTTCAAAAACTCCATTCTACTGGGGGGTATATGGTGTGGTATTTTGGCATGCTATGCCACATTGCTTGCAAAACTGTTCAAACTCTTTACCACATAATTCACCTTCGTTGTCAGTTCTCAACACCTTGATCTTCTTATGTTTGGTTTTCCACAAGAGATTTAAACTCTTTGAACTCACTGAAAATCTTAGATTTCTTCCTCAGAAAATATAGCAATGTCTTCTTGGAGAACTCATCTATGAAGGGGACATAATACAATCCCAAACACATCAGTATGTATCAATTCTAGAATGCATTTTTTCCTTGTAGCTCCAGATGGGAATCTCACATGATTTTATTTTCCATATATGAAATGTTCACGAAAGTCAATTTCTAAATTACAATTAGGAAAACCTTCGACCATACCTTTGTTGTGCATAGCACAAAGTCCTTTTCACCCTAATATGTCCCATCCTTTGGTGCCATAACATGGTTGGGTCGACTCCTCTCATCAATACCATCACACCCTTGACCATATTGCATGTATCCTCATAAATAGAGTGTGCAGACCTACATCACACATTTTGCTGACATATATTAGATTTCATTCCAAACCCAAGATATGTAACACACCTAGAAGAGTTCTAATCCTCCCATCCTATTGCATCAGTTGGACTCTTCCATATCCAACAATTTTGGTTGTCGATTCATCCCCCAAGAATATATCTCCTCCTTCATATTTCTCATATTCACATAACCATTTCTCGTGAGGTGTCATATGAAAACATGCATCTGAGTTGATCAACCAAACATCATGCTCTGAATGAGTACTGGTCGACGCCAAATACATGTCTCCTCCTTTATCCGAAGCTTGAATTGATCGATTGTCAGATCCCTAATGTTTTTCACCAGTATTCAACTTGCAGTTCCTTTTATAATATCTAGATTTACCACATTTCCAACATCTTCTCGTCGATTGAACCATGGATTTAGATATGCTCTTCGATTTAGACTGTCGACCAAAGAGTTTAGATTTACTTCTGTTGATTGATAGACCTATCATTAAAAATGCATATTTGGTCGATCCTTCCATGTTATTTTGCCTCATTTTCTCTAACAAAAGAGATGCAACCATGTCTTCAAGAGTTATTGTGGTTGTGTTACTCCCAATAGTCACGACTAAGCTATCCCATGAATATGAAAAAGAACACAACAGACTGATACATTTCTCCTCCTCAATGATTTTGATAGCCATAGAAAATAATTAACTTATCATAGTATTGAATGCATTTAGGTGCTCTGTGACTAAGCTACCATCTCTCATCCTGAGAAGATACAATTTCTTCCAAAGGAACAACTTGTTTACCAGGGATTTTGATTGGTACAAGCTTCCCAACTTATCCCATAGTTTCTTTGCAGTATCTTTGCTTGAGACATTTAGCAATACCAAATCTATAAGACAAAGTCAAATCAAACTCCTTTCCCTCCTTTCGTGTTTGTCCCATTCTTCCTTCAACATACTCGTCGAAATTGTTTCAGGACTCACATCAACCCACTATTCTCAATCTACAAGGAGATATTCCATTTTAAGCTTCCACAACTCAAAATTCTAGCTATTAAATTTTTCGATCTCTATCTTGGAATTGCTTACCACTCTTTCAAGACAAATCAATTCCTTACAACTCCTGTTAATCTCTCTTCCCATCAAGGACTAGAGTCAACCTTCTAGGGTATTCTTGAAAGACTTATCAAGATCCCCTCTACGTTTTTATAGAGGTGGTGCTCCTCTTTCTCACTTATATATTCAATAAACTTTCTCAAAACATAGTTTCATACATTCATAACATGAACACCTGTGAGTGGACCAGTTGGTAAAATAACTGATCAAATAATAAACGAATTATAATAAAAAGATGATAACCTCTCATGAAAGGATAACTACATCCATTCATTCAGGTAATGAGAAAATGGATTCGAAGCAAGACCCATAGACATAAAATAAATATGGGGGTCCATAAATCAGAGAACTTTAAATGAGTTCTTCATTCAAACTCATAAGATGCATAGGAGAAGCACACACAAGATCTCATGCTTTATAAAAAGTCTGGAACCACAAATGTTATGAATTCTTGGTAATAACTCTTTGTGAGAGTAAAACATATTATAAATTGAATGTTCAAGTATGATTAAAGTGTTTTCCTATAGTTAGGGATCGACTTTACAAATGAGCAATACACTTAATAACGTTGTATGATCAAAGGCTGGGATGAAAGGAAGGATGTACATCAAAAAGAAAAAAAATCTCACAAAATGGCAGAGGTATGGATGCACCTCTCTCTCTCTCTCTTGATTGTGATCCGTCCTCATCGTCATTGTCGTAGGGGTCTTCGTCTTTATATTTGGGTAGCGAGCCATCTTGAAATAACCACTTTTTGATAGTTATTTTGGGTTAACTATTTTTGCTAGTGACTTCTTGAGCCACTCATCAATATAATACCTCATTGGCGAGACAATGATGTCTTGTTTAACCCTTATCATGACTATTTCATCTTCGATTTCTTTAAGCTTGGATTGTAGTTGCTTTATTGATTCCAGGTGGTCTTCATTATTATTTACAAAATTAACAAGCCACCGCTTAATTTCATCCTTCGAAAAATTATGAGTTCATCGAACTCGCTGTCCCATGATGCTTTAATCGTGCTTAACTCTATTTCTAATTGTTCTTTTGTTATTATGCCCAAATATCCTACAAACTGTGGGCCTTCAAGGTCCTTAACAATTTCTAGTGCTTCTAAGAATGCATTGCTTCTTTTATCATTTACTCTTGTACATGTGGTAATTTAATCTCTTAACATTTGTATCCTTTCCATCCATCTTACTTTTAGCTCTTTAATTATTTGAGTTCAAGGTAGTTTCTACTGAATTTTATGATAGTCACTTAAACTCGTTAGTTGTGCAATGAAAGTACTCAAGGCATTTTTATAGTAGGCTTCATCATGCTCCAAATCTTTCTGCAAATATTTTGTTAGGCCAACAATTCTTTGAGATAGGTTCCTCAGAATTGTAGTGACTTCCCATGTTTGTGAAATAATAGTAAGTCGCTTATTAATATTTTTGTGACATACAATCTGAATCCATTTAGAAATTTAGCATCTTTCTGACCTTTACCAATGTTCCAAGTGTACTAGGAGGCATTTGATCAGGTGCAACAATGTCCAATGGCTCTGCAAAGAAAGGCTTAAGAATTAATATGTCCTCAAGTTCAATTATTCTTCTTTTCAATTTGATATTTTCCAACTCTTGCTCAAACATGGAATGGGCAAGAGCATCTCCAGCAGTGATGTGTAATTTAAGGAGTCTCGAGGGTCCAACTCCTAAGATGTCAACCTTGAAATTCCATTTCTGGGTTACTTTCTTATTTTTCACTTGGAATTTTTCAATCTGCAACTTTTTCTCTTCTTTATTATATTTAGCATTGTGCAGTGTCAAATATTTCTCTTGAAAAATTGTTTATTCCCCTTGGGACAACTCCTCAGTGATGCACTGAATTTAAACAATTCTCAATGCCACCCAGTTGGGTATCATGGCATTGTTTATTTCTACATCAACAACATTCCTCAAGCTTCCTAAGTTCTATGAGTTGTTTTTGCTTGGGCTTCTCTTTTTTTTCTATTGAGATACCGCATGTGATTTTTCAATATCAATAGGGGGTGGGTCTTCTCCATCATATCCTCCAACACACCCTCATTATTCTCTCCTCTACTCACATTCAATTCCTGTTTCTTTTTTGTAGAGAAGGAACTCTTACATGAATGAAGAATAGAAGAAGATTGCACATTGGTCAAGTCTTTTCCTCTTTGCCTTATTCTATTTTGTATTTGAGTGTTTGTACTAACTTATTTGACCAAATCATAATTACATAAATGTTTGTCCTTGTTCTTTAGGGTATTTGGGTCGTTATCACTAGTTCCTTCAACAATCCTTGTGAAAAGGTCATTGTATCTCATGGATGCCAAGTGTTCGAAGAACAATACTTCGGGGTAGAATCCTCTCAAGAGTTATCCTTCCTTTAAATTGAATGGAGTAAGAATTTTAGACATTTCCATTAAATGGGTGGAATTCCTCATTGTCGTGCTGACAACATGAAAGGGTTGTTGGAGTACTGAGAAGGGGGGTTAATTAGTATGAACACTTTTACCACTTTTAACCACAATATATGCTCTTTAACTTTATCAACAATGTTCAACAATTTATCATCAATGTATCATCGATGATTGCATTCAATATCTCATGAGCATATAATCATAAACAACATCACAACAACATCATGACATCAAATGCACAATACACCAGTATTTACGTGGAAACCCAAATGGGAGAAAACCATGAAATGATTTCTTATATTTATCAAGAATTTATTCATATGAAGCACCCACTTCCAAATTCTCCAGTTACAACTAGAAGGAGGATCCAACCCCCTATTTTGAAGATCCAACCTAAACGAAACTATAACTCCCTGAATTCTCTAGCTCCAACTAGAAGGAGGCTACAACCCCCTGATTTTTAGGCTCCGACTTGAAGGAAGTTGCAATTCCCCGATTCTCCGGTTCCAATGGGAAAGATGATACAATCCCCTGATTCTCAGGATCCAACCTGAAGGAAGCTCCAACTCCCCGATTCTTCAACACCAACCAGAAGGAGGCTACAAACCTCTTTCCTTGCCCTATCCTTCCGCCCTGAAATATAAGTGTAGACCAACTGTCACTACCACAGTCACTTCCACTATCAACCTGTCACTATATCCAACTTGTCACATAAACCTACCACTGTCAACTTGTCATTGTCAACCTATCACTATCAATGTATACAACCTATCACATTAACTTGTCACTGTCCAACCTATCACTATATTATCCATGAAACCGGATCCACTCTCAACCACATCCAATTCATGCCAATATCACTAAGAGCATATCTCAAACCATATGCCCAACATCACCACCACATGCCTCTACCAAGGATGTACCAAGATTACCAACATACCATCACAATACATGTGTCTAAACCATGCATCAAACATGTACCATGCATCAACCATGTACCATACCATGCATCGACATGTACCATACCAAGCATCAACCATGTACCACAACCTGTACCATAACATGTGCATCAACCATGCACCAAAACCTATACCATACCATCAATGATGTATCTCAACCAAATACCAAAAGATATAACATCCAACATGTACCAACATCAATGATATGCCTATATACACCATGTGCCAAGAGTATGTGCCAAATGTGTACCAAACATGTATATATATCACCAACAAGTGCCACATACATATACCAAAAATGTATCTCAAATAATGTGCCCAATATCCAAGATGCTCCTCAAACCATTTGCCTCAACCATATACCTCATGATATGTGTCAATCATTCCATACACCATGTGCCATGAGATATCATCAATGAAGTGCCTCAATAAAGTAACAAACAACCAAGATCATATACCAAACATATGTCTCAACCATGCACCTAAGATGTACCTCAAGCATGTGTCAATGCCTCAACAATATACCAGATACTTGCCTCAAGCATGCACCATAACATAATTAACATGTAACCCTTAAAACATGCATATAAACATACCTGTAACTTTGTAACATACCTGGTGTATGTGATCACAAACCTGCAAACCTTCCTCAACTTCAACAACAAGAGAATAACATCTTCATTAAACTTTACCTTAGTCTCATGGGACTAGTTTTTGGATTATTCACAAACTTTAACTTTAAACAAGCATAAATCCATACATGTAATGAACAAAGGTATATTCAATATCTTCTTTGCAACTCCTCCAAGTTTAACTGTTTGGAACAACCCAGAAAATGAGTTATAGAAAAAATGCCAGACCTTGTTGAATTATGGCTTATTCTAGAGAACAAACTTGTAGAGCATGCCACACGTGAAATATTTGATATGTGGATCTAAAAATTTCACAAAACATATGATGGACTGTACTCTATCCAATTAATTTTGTCTCATGAAATTTGGATCTTCTATGAAGAAGTTATGACTATTTTACCCAGAACACCTCTTTGAGACTTGTTTCAAGACTAGCCAAAAACCCTATCTTCCATAGAGTGTATCTCCAAACATAAAACGACCCAAAAGATGAAATTTCTACCACAGGTACCTTGATATGTCATCTCTATATTCTTCAGGTTTTTCTGTCTGAATCATTCTAGAAAAAAGGTTATATTGAAAATGGTAAGATGAACTGTAAATACCATACCTTAGAACACATCCTCACAAGACTTCATCCTCCCTTGGAATTTCTCCCTTCTTTACTGCATCTTCCCTTTGAAAAACACCTAAGATATCCTTCGTTACCTTAGATAAGAGTCACTTGATCACTTAGATAGATATTCAATGAACTTATGTGTATAAAAAATGTCCTTATGAGAGACTTCTTGAGGTGTATTTATACTTTTTATAAGTAACCTCTTTTCTTAACTTTAGGGTTTCTTGAAATTTCTTGTTACAACCACTTTACCATTTTATTCATTGACTTGTAACCAACTAGGGGATTTTTGACTATTCTTTGAGACTTCCAACTTCACAAGGCCATAACTCCTCAACCGTAAGGAACCACGTGGCATACCACATATCACCGGAAATGACATGACAAATACTATCCATCTATGAGTGTATTAACTTCATTTCCATTATCCTTCATGTCCATATTCCTCAACCGGCTTCGGGTCCCATAACCACACCTCCGGGGCTTCATGTATACTTCATCGAATGCACCCATCACATCTACTAACATCAACCACTCTTGTTGAAATCAATGACAACTAACTCACCATCAATCTCAAACACATCTCTAGGGATTATGGACTTCTTCCACGATTGACATCAATGACGACCAATTGTCCAACAAGGGTATTGAAATAAATTGCTTCTTTCTTTTTCTGTCAAACATGATGGACCATGCCTTGTACTATCTACAAACATTTGCAACAAGATACCTGTCACAAACAAATGTGGGAAGAAGAAGATGGCACTACAAGGAGAACACCTTCTTGCAAAGGTTTTTATGGAACCTCCTCGAAAAATTTATCCCTTAGCTATTTGTAGAGGAGGTTGTTAGCGAAGGTGGGTGGACAAAGCACACCGGTGCTCTCCCCAATAATAAAGTGCACCAGTGCTCCAAAACATAATGCTTTGATGTTTTCAATAACTACTATTAATATAAAATACTAAACTATTGTTTTTTATTTTATAAGAAATCAAATGCATCACGGTGCTCCCCAATAACAAAGTGCCTCGATTCTCCCCTAATAACAAAGCACACTAGTGCTCCCCCAATAACAAAGCACACTAGTGCTTCCCCAATAATAAAGTGCACCGGTTCTCCCCTAATAACAAAGCTTATCGATGCTTCCCTAATAACAAAGTGCATTGATGCACCCCCAATAACAAAACACACCAATACTCATATAACAAATGCACCGGAAAAATCAAATTTTAAACAAAAGAAACTAATTTAAAAACCATAAACCTTCGACAGTGTGCTTAGAAACCAGTACAACCCCAGTGCGTTCCGGTAAAAAAAACGCAGTAGTGTATATTACTGTTGGGTGCACCGTTAAAAGGTAAAAAAAAAAACAAAAACAAAAACAAATCAATGTGCTGAAACATACACTGAAAAAATGAGCGGGAATTTTATATTTTCAAAATTTACGTGTTTATAAATGAAAACCCTAATCACTGGTACACTATTTTTCCAAAATTTAGAGGGGATACTTGTGCAAGAGATATTTACAAACAAAGTCTTTGGAGTGGCCATATTTTCTTGAAGAGCCAAATTTACATACAGATTTGCAGAGGAGAAATTCCAGGTATGTGATTTTATTCTATTCATCATCTCAATATTTCCCCTTTTTGATTAAAATAGATTTTAGTGGATTATAAAAAATAAAATAAAAGGTTTTCACAGTTACATTCAGTATTGGATGCCCTATCTTCCTGCTTGTTTCTCTTAGTTTTCCTCTCTATATTTCACAAGTAGATTTTTTTGTAAGAAATAGATTTTTATAGGGTTTTTTTACTTGTATATGGGGCATTTGTTATATGTTGCAATGAGATCACTCATTGCATTAGATCCCAAACCTCGTCATTGTAGGTTTTCTTTAAAAAAAATGCTTTCGCGGTTCGCGGTGCGCATTGTACAAGAATAACGCATGGGTGCACATTTTCATGTCAACAATACTGGTGCTCCTAAATCCTCTGTGCCCATCGATGATCTTATGTTGACCATGCACACCGGTGCTCTTAAGTCAACCTTGATCACCGATGCTCTTCCCAATAACAAAGTGCACCAGTGCTCCAACACATAACACCTTGGTGCTCTTGATAACCGTTATTAATATTAAATACTAAAATATTGTTTTTTATTTAATACGAACTAAAATGCATCGTGGTGCTCCCCAATAACAAAATGCATCGGTGCTCCCCCAATAACAAATTGCACTAGTGCACCCCTAATAAAAAGTGTACCAATGCTCAGGTTCTTGTCAACAACATCATGGAGTTTAAAATAATAATAACCTTGTTCACATGTTCTGAAGTGCGCAATAAACAATAATGCGACACCGATGCTTCTATTAATTAATAGAGCACCGATGCTTCTATTAATTTATAGAGCATCAATGCTTTTATTAATCTTATTTTGTAAAAAAAAATCATAGTTTTTAAATCTGATGATTTCTATATTTTTTGATAGAATATGGCTGATAGAATTTCAAGGAAAATAACTTATTGTAGTGAGCATTGTTGTTCCTAAGATTTGTGCTAGGCTCATAGAACAATGTCATGCATCCAAAATAATGATATTTGATTTTTTTAAAATTTCCTTTATACCTTCAATTAAGGATAAAATTTCAATACGCTTATAATCTGGAATATAAAGGCAATATCCCTTTCCTTAATATTTTCAATAATCAAAGATGAAATGAAGAATAACAATGAACAAAATTGGTAAATAAAGCAAGATATCCGATGCTGATAAATCTCACTTTATTTGCAATAGCAGAGAAATGAAATACATGTTTGAAATAAAAAATAAGAACAAATACACATATACATGTCTTGTTCTACTCACAATAGAATAGAGGAAAAATCTATATCCGAATAGAAGTCTAAAAGTAAACTGCACTAGAAGTATTACTAAATTGCAATCATTCATTCATTCATCAAACAAAATAGAGTGAAATGATTGATAATGATAATGAAAGTAATAACACATAGAAACCACACTACTCAAGGAAATGAGAAGTAAAATCTTTGTATTTCTGTAAATATTTGCAAAAGTCTTTCCTTACAGTAGGCGAGAAAAATCCACTTTCATGTCTTGAAAATTCCTATTTATACAATTTTTCTTAACCAAAAATTGGTTAGACTCCACATTTCTAGATCTCAAAATAGAAGAAAATCCACTAAAAACTTGATTAATATCAAGTCGAAAATTACAAAAATAAAATACTTGAACATTTGTCCTATTTCTAGAAACAAAATCTTTGCTGGCTGTTTTAATGAATTTTCTTCTTTCATTTGCTTGTACATGCAACCGCTTTTTGTTGCTTTTTATACTGTTCATGTATTTTTAATAGTGCAACTAGGAATTTTGGAGGTTCTAGATTAACATTCGGTTCAAAGGTAAAAGCCTTTCTATGTACCAATGGTAAATTCTTTTGAACTTTTACAACAACCTGCTGAGTATTCTAACACTGTAAATTTTTCTCAACCAAGAGATCATTTAAAATTTGCAAATCAACTTGATTGACTTGTAATATAGTATTTTGCATCCTTTCCCTGTACCTCTTCAAATTTTCCTTTCTTTTATCAATCTCTACTGTTCCAATAAAAGAGTGAACATCACCAAGATCAATTTCTTCCATTTCAACATCCACAACTAATAAAGCATTTAGACAACCAACCTTTGCTTCTCTAGGTAATTTCTTGATTTCCTCAAGACTATTTTCCCAGGTTTTTATTGCCATTTCACCCTTTAACTGTTCAATCTCTAACAATTGAGCAAACCCTGGTATATTAAGATTCTTCTTCCAAACCACAAGCTCTTGAATTTTGGATCTAATAGTGATAGATTCTTTCTCTCTATCAACAATAATTTGCAATGAATCGTTGATGACACGATAATGCTTCTGGATAGTCTCCAAACCTTCATAAAATTTTTGTTGAGCTATCTACAATTCCTCATTTATCTCTAAGGCTTGTTTCTTAAAGGTAGAAATATCAATAATTGTATTTTCAATTGTATTTATCTGAGCTTTCAATTGGCCTATTAATGCATCTTTTTGGAATGAATTATCTTTCAATGCTGAAGGCTTGTCCTCAGTTTGTCTCCTAGCTATTTTATTTGTTGTTCGTAGCTTTGTTTGACTTGAGCTAATTCAGAGCTGACTCGTTCTTTAATATTCGTCTGTTAGAAAAACATGATCGTGGAGCAATAAAATAAAACAAATGTGGAAATAAAACATAGAAGATACACAATACAATAGAGACACATATATACGTGGTTCACCCAGTGTGGGCTATGTCCACCATAGAAATTGCTAGGTCCTTCCTTTTTATTATCCAACAAAATGAAGGGATACAACCTACAACACTCCCGCTGTAACTTCCTCTTCTTTCTCTTGTAATATCCTCTCTCAGAATACAATAATCACACACATTCACAACTAAAATACAATTCCGTCATAAAAGAGGGTTGCCTTCTAGGGAAAAAACCCTAAAATAACTTCTACCGTCAGATCTACGAACCCCCCGACAGAAGGGGGCTAGGCATACCTACATATAAAACAAGGAGATAATTAGGCTCCACAACCAACATCGCCTATGGTTGCTTTAAATTATTCTATAGCTGGTCGATAAAAAGATTTTCTGGTCAAGCTACTCTCTTAATTTGTCTACTGACCATAAATTAGCTATTGCAAAATCTCTGAGAGAATCTGCTACTTGTCTTGCAAATTCAGGTTCACTCTGCCCCTTTCCATCATATATCATTTTTTGCATCTTTGTAATTATTCCTCATTTTTGCTGAATCTCTCTTCGTACAATAGCTTTCCTTTTCTTGCTGAAGAAGAAATCTGATGAAGGCATTTCTTCTAGTTCAATGGGTGTCAAATATTCTACATTTAATACCTCTAAACTAGGTATCATAGAACTTGTGGCAAGAGGAGTTAAGGATGAAATAGGAGATGTAAGGGTAGTAGATTTCCCCTGAGAAAGAATATCATTAGTGGGAGTCTCAATGATTGAAGCAGCTTGTGAAATACTCTATCCTTGTTTTATGAATGCTTCAAACAATGCCCATGTTTCTTCAAGAGTTTTACCTAGCATAATTGATTCTTTCTCTGCTTAACTTTTAGATAATGTTTCTGGTGTTTTATCAGCTTCATTGGTATTGTCCTGAGACAAATCATGCTACTTCATATTGGAATATGGTGACATATTTGAAACTTCATTAACACTGTGAGTCAAACTCTGCTTCATTACTTCCTCAAACTTGGCTTGTAAAATCTTCGGTAAACAACTTCTTCTGTGCTTTTGAGAATTAAGAAAATTTGATTGTTCTTGACCAGGAAGAACTTGGACTCTGAATATAACTTCATTGTATGATATCGCTCCTTTGAAGATATTATCAAAAGGTGAATCTTCATGAAAAAAATTCTTCATATTCAATTGGGCTAAATGGTTTTCCACCACTTTATGTGGATCATGCCTTTTGAATTCAATGGAAGAAAATGCAATATAATTGAAAGTTGAAGCTCCAACCTTAGCATGTCCAAAGTCTGACAAGACAAATACACCAACCTGTATGGGATATGTTGGGAAAACCCTTTTTTGTGCTGCCTGCAGTTCTTTGGTGATACTTGCAGATACTGTCTGATATGCCACCTCCCTGTAAATGAGTCTATATGGAAAAAATATGGGTAGAGCATGAGGAGACGCATAACAACCAAAGACTAATATAAGAAAAAATCTCTTCAATATACCAGTTTGCAATTGCACCTAAATTTCCAATTATTTGTTCATAAATTCTGGGAGGAGGGTTACCATACAAAATTTCACGAATTAGGATAATTACATTATGACAGATTTCATAAAAATGATCTCTTGCATTTTCTTCCCAGATATTGGAATGATAGATGTGTATTGGTTCAATAACTATTGGGGTCTAGTTCCAATTCATAAAAGGAAATGGGGTTTCAAAACAGATAATATCCACAATATATGCTGGCATATAAAAATGAGCTTGTTCGTCTTTAGATTTCTGATATTTATATACTTCAATTTGTTTGGCTAAATTTTCAAACAACAATTTCCCCCAATGAAAGGTGAACCCCTCTGCAACTTCATGGATAATAGGGACCCATTAAACCCTAAAATGTGTAGGATCTTTCATACCAAACATTCTACAAAGCATCATGGCTATATACAAATTATGGGCATCACAAGAAGGTGTGGAGTATGAACCATGACTATCTATTTTGAATCTATTCTCATTTCCCCACCAAGTTTTGATTATATGAGTCATACTTTTGTCACTTTCGATGCATTCCTCTCTCTCAATTTTTTTACAAACTCGAGATTATAGACACATTTGGGAGTTTTGGATAATTTATACATTACTTGGATGTCTTCGGGTCGAAATGAGCCGATAATAGCTCCTTGATGGCTGTGAATGGTCCTGGTTGAGAAATCTACATGCTCTAATGCCCATCGAATCATGTCTGTGTAAGGTAGCAGTCTCGGCCTTGCTGTGACTTTATGTAGTTCTGACTTGGCCACTTTCTTGAGATTATTTATAATCACGACATCTCCACATTCACCTTCATCGTCTGAAACTATGGAACTTTCACCCTCAAAAATCTCGTAAAATTGTGTCCATGACTTCATGCTATCTGTCAATCGAGCGATGGTATTTGAATAGATATCAAAATTAGGGTTCGACTCCTATATAGACTGGTTTTTGGACCTGCTTTTTTGATCCTTTGCGAGGCAACATGACTTTGTGTCTTCAATGTATGCTCCTGTAGGATAATAAGACTTATCAGTGCGAATACAAGGATGGAACGAAGTTCAAATCTTTTATAAAATCAAAGTTTAAGAGACCATTAATTCTACATTCAACACTTTGTATTCAAATGACAGGGTCATAATGCTAAAAAGGTGGGGAATTTATTGCCTGACGACGATGAGCTTTATTCAAATATTTCACCCTAATCATGTTTAATTTTCATCAACAATCCTGATTAGCAAGAGAAAATTACTTTGACACTTCAGAGTTTAGAACTATGAGGTTTTTGAAAACATAACATCGAATATGTCCTGAAGGTTGAAGTCGCAAAATTATTAATTATCTTTAATCAATATTTGTTTAATTAACTGCTACTTTACTTTTTAGTCTTCAATGCTTCGGGACTTCGAGAATTCGAGACTTCGGGAATTCGAGAGTTATGAGATCTATCGACGATATGATATCCCAAAGCACAATCTCCTGAAGTGACGTGGTATGATGCCATCACATATGATGACGTGCTATAGGAACATCAGTGACACATGTCATACTAAAACGTGCATATTAAATATCCAAAAATGCCAGAAATGAATGCCACGTGTCTTCATCGCAGGGTGCCAGTTAGCATTGTACACATCAACCAAGTATTTTCCTTTATAAATCATATTCTAGAACTTTAGAGCTTCACGAATTCGGGATTAAGAGGATTCTGAAATGTTTAATCTTGGACTCCTGGAGTGCGAAGTCTCGAAGTGGAACCCCAAACGAGTAAACTGCCTCATTTAAACATTTCACAGCTTTAAATCCCTGAAATCTCATGAATCGTTGATGTTGATAAGCAACATGTTTGACGTCTTAGGATTGATCTGCCCTGTCGAAACATAACAAAAAACTTCATTATTTTTATAATATTGTAACTTGATTTTTTTTTATTTAACAATGACTAAAATCAAAAAAATATCTATACTATCAAAATTTTAAGAAAATAATTTAAAATTTTCGAATCTTTATTTCCATTTTTTATTTCTGTTCTAACATTGGCTCTAACTAGGGATGGTGGCTCCCCATGAGGCACTAAAGAACTAGAGACCATGTGCCTTTATAAACAGAGTAAAAAATTATTATCTTATTGAATTAAATGCTTTGTTTTCTTGAAAATTTAATCCTATATAAAAGTAACAAAATGATAGTATATAGAAAATTTAAAACATGCTAATTATAAATCTCAAGTCAGGTTAAATATAAATTTTCCTTCTTAAAATTTACTCAAGAATTATTCAGGATGATCAAACTAAATTTAACTAGAATATCATATTTTTACTGACTTAATTTTATCTCAAGGTTATAAAGATATCATGTGGATTTCATGATGGAAAACCTAGTTGGATTAGGGCATAAGTATCATTGAAAAAGAACTAAGCAACATAGTATTTAATGAAAGTATTTAAGATAACCTTAACATACATCATAGATATTGCTTCACTGCCAACATACCTGTTTAGTATCCTGGCGAAGTTATCTATATCCCCCAAATTGAATTTCGTTTCACCACTTCAATAACATGCATTTTTTTTATTTGATTGAGATGAGGGAAATCATTTAAATGAATTTCCTTTCATCATCTCTTTTTGGACAAGACGAGGGAAATCAATTTATGAATTTCCTTTCACCATCTGTCTTTTTTTATTTATTACTTTGAAGTACAGACAATCAATGTATCAAAGATACTAGGGATGACATATGTTTTCAATCTGATGTTAAATTGGCCTATTTACATTTTAAGGATACTCGGAGATTAGTTTTCTTTCTATTGTAAATATACCTTCACCTATAGGTAAATTATATTTGGAAAGAATTTATTTTTAAGGATTAGCCTTGAGCAAACTCATTAGCTATAATCTAATATTAAAGCTAAATTTACTAGGATTATCCTAAATATACTTTTTCAATCAAAATCAAGAAATGTATAATTTTTTTTACTAGACTTGTCAAATTAACATGCTTTCAAATTTCTAATATTATCTATATTTGTCATTTCTATAAATAGAAAGATTTATTTTGTGAGTAACACTATTGTTTTTTACTAACACGATTATCTCTGTCAACTCTCAGCCTCCACTTCAATCTATCCTAGAGAAATGTTCCTCTCCTTCATCATTTTTCTCATGATTATCCTCTTGTTTTTGTGCCAACATCATAGACCCAATGCCGATAACTTTACAAATCCCTTCTCCGCCGCCACTTCCGCCTTCTCACCCAATAATGAAGTTTTCCTTTAATTCGTGGGAATTATCCCTCATATATGTTGTGAAAAGGCCTCACGCACTTCAACAAAATCGTAAAAAAACAAAAGCATAAGTATCTACTCAATTTCTATTGGAGTTAAAGCAGAATCAAGCCTATTCATTATACTGTTCCCGGGAATTCAATAGAAAAGAGAAAGATGATCCACATCCGCGATAACTGTGAATGCTTCAACTGTTAAATTCATATTCTTTCGGAGCAAGTTCAAGAGTAGACAAAAACAATTAGAGAAATTCAAAATTCGAACGATCAACTCCATCAACGGCTCTAGGCACAATAATTGCGACATCGTGAAGAATTCATAGTGGTAATGAGAGCCGTAAGTCTAAGTACAAGACGTATAATCTCTTATCGCCATCAGTTAAGACAACTACAAAGGCAACAAAAACCAATCTTTGTTCCTGCAGACTTAGTTGAATCCAGAGCTTCAATAACCCAGGGATCATTTTGACCCCAACTCATCTCATCCCAGGTCAAGAAACAAAGCATCAAAGCATTGAAGAGGTTACACAATTAGGAATCCCAGTAAATGTAGAGTTTCAACATTTGGGCAATCCAGTGGAAGCATCAGAAACAAAGAATGTAGAAGACACAGTCCAACAAGCTCATTAGCAACAAATGCTAAGATACCATGTTTGTATTTTTATTTTGTATCTATGAAGTTGACAAGCTTGTGAAGGATTAAAATATAGAGATATAGACAATTATTATAGAAACTTGTTCAAGTTTTGGACTTAAAATTATTCTGTAGCTGGTCGATTAAAATATTTTTCTGGTCAAGATACTCTTTTAACTTGTCTACTGACTATAAATTAGTTGTTGCAAAAGCTTCCAGAGAATCTATTGCATGTCTTGCAAATTTAGGTTCACTCTGCCCTTGTCCATCATATATAATTTTTTGCCTCTTTGTAATTATTCCTCCTTTTTGCTGAATCTCTCTTCGTACAATAACTTTCCTTTTCTTGCTGAAGAAGAAATCTAATGAAGGCATTTCTTCTAGTTCAATGGGTGTCATATCTTCTGCATTTACTACCTTTGAACTAGGTATCTCAGAACTTGTGGCAAGAGGAGTTAAGGAAGGAATATGACAGGTAAGGGAAGCATATTTCCCTTGAGAAATAATTTCCTTAGTGGGAGTCTTAATGTTTGAAGGAGTTTGAGAAATACTCTGTCATTTTTTTATGAATGCTTCAAACGATGCCCATGTTTGTTCAAGAATTTTACCTGGTAGAATTGATTATTTCGTTGCTGAACCTTTAGATAATGTTTCTAGTGTTTTATCAACTTCACTGGTATTGTATTGAGACAAATCATGATGCTTCGTATTGGAAGATGGTGGCATATCTAAAACTAGATTAACATTGTGAGTCAAAGTCTTCTTTGTTACTTCCTCAGACTCTTCTTGTAAAATATTTAGTGAACAACTTCTTATGTGCTTTTGACAATTAAGAAAATTTGATCGTTCTTGATCAGGGAGAACTTGGACTCTGGACATAACTTCATTGTATGATCTCGCTCCTTTGAAGATATCATCAAAAGGTGATTCTTCATGAAAATATTTCTTCATATTGAATTGGTCTAAATGGTTTTCCACCACTTTATGTGGATCATGCCTTTTGAATTCAATGGAAGATAATGGAATATCATTCAAAGCTGAAGCTTTAACCTTAACATGTCCAAAGTCTAACAAGACAAATACACCAATCTATATGGTATATGTTGGCCATACCATTTTCTGTGCTTCCTTCAGTTCTTTGGTGATACCTACATAAACTGTCTGATATGCCACCTCCCTGCAAACGAGTCTATCTAGAAAAAATATGGGTAGAGCATGAGGAGATGCATAACAACCAAAGACTCTGATATACGAAAAATTCTCTTCAATACACCAGTCTGCAATTGCACCTAAATTTCCCATTATTTGTTCAAAATTTTTGGAAGGAGGGTTACCATACAAAATTTCATGAATTGGGATAATTACATTATGACAGATTTCATAAAAATGATCTCTTGCATTTTCTTCCAACAACTTGGAATGATAAATGTGTATTGGTTCAACAACTGTTGGGGTCCAGTTCCAATTCATCAAAGGAAATGGGGTTTTTAAACAGATAACATCCATAATATATACTGACATATAAAAAGGAGCTTGTTCGTCTTTAAATTTCTGAGATTTATATACTTCAATCTGTTTGGATAAACTGTCAGACAACAATTTTCCCCAATGAAAGGTGAACCCCTCTGCAACTTCATGGATAATAGGGTCCCATTCAACCCTAAAATGTGTAGGATCTTTCATACCAAACAATCTACAAAGTATCATGCTTATATACGAGAAGATGTGGAGTATGAACCGCGACTATCTATTTTGAATCTATTATCATTTCCCCACCTAGTTTTGACTATATCAGACATACTTCTGTCAATTTCGGTGCATTCCTCTCTCTCTCAATTTTTTTTACAAACTCGATATTATAGAAAAAATTGAGAGTTTTGGACAATTTATACATTACTTGGATGTCTTCGGGTCGAAATGAGCCGACAATAGCTCCTTGATGGCTGTGAATGGTCCCAGTTAAAAAATCTACATGCTCCAATGCCCAATAAATCATGTCTATGTAAGGTAGCAGTTTCAACCTTGCTGCAACTTTATGTAGTTCTGACTTGGCCACTTCCTTGAGATTATTTATAATCACGACATCTCTACTTTCACCTTCATCATCTGAAACTATGGAACTTTCACCCTAAAAAATTTCATAAAGTTGTGTCCATGACTTCGTGTTATCTATCAATTAAGTGGTGGTATCTGAATAGAGATTAGAATTAGGGTTGGATTCCTCTACCAACTGGTTTTGGACCTGCTTTTTTGATCCTTTGCGAGGAACCATGACTTCATGTCCTTAATATATGCTCCTGTAGGATAATAAGACTTATGAGTGCGAATACATAGATGGAACAAAGTTAAAATCTTTTATAAAATCAAAGTTTACGAGACCATTTATTCTACATTCAACACTTCGTATTCAAATGATAGGTTCATAATGCTAAAAAGATGGTGAATTTATTACCTAACGACGACAAACTTTATTCAAATATTTCATCCTAATCATGTTTAATTTTCATTAACAATCTTGATTAGCAAGAGAAAAGTACTTCGACACTTTGGAGTTCAGAACTTCGGGGCTCTTTAAAAGATAACATCAAACATGTCCTGAAGGCTGACCTCATGAAATGATTAATTATATTTAATCACGATTTATTTAATTAACCACTACTTTACTTTTTAGTCTTCAATGCTTTGGGACTTGGGGAATTCGGGAATTCAGGACTTATGAGATCTATCAACGATATGATATCCCGAAGCATATTCTCCCAGAGTGATGTGGCATGATGACATCACATATGATAAAATGTTATAGGAACATGAGTGACACATGTCATACTAAAATGTGCATATTAAATATCCAAAAATGCTAGAAATGAATGCCACGTGTCTCCATCGCATGGTGTTAGGTGGCATTGTTGGCAAATGTTTAATAGACAGCGTATGCTTGTCATTGATGGCAAGAACAACAGTGAAGATGGCATGAGTACAGGAAGAATGTAACAGAAGGGCATCAGAAGTATTTTAGGAAGAAGCTGCAGAGCAAGCTTGATAAGTTCAGAAGAGATAGTGCAGAGGATTGTTGGCAGGTTTAACAGGCAAAGTGATCTTGTCATTGATGGTAGGATCAGAGTGTGCATCGATGGAAAAACATGAAAAAATTAAGCTTAGGAGGAATTAACACAGAGTCGAATGCAGTGCGTAGGTGTGCACCAGGGATGAGGTTAACTCACTGCTAAAGCTCAAGACTGATAGCGTACTCAGGATCTCAGGCGGATCAAAGGTAAAGGCCCTTGACACTTAGAAATTCTTCCAAGTAAGGAGGATGAGTAAGCTCGGGAGGAGAAGCATCAGTGACAATTGGATCTCTTTCAAAATTCCTGAAAGAAGGAGGATCGTCATATCTGTTTGTAGACAAGAAGAACACATAGAAGAGGAGGACCGAGCTTAGGCGTCAGATCTGAGCATAAGATCCGACCATTGTTGGATCAGGGAGAACCTGCACATTCATTAAAGTGAAAGAAGAGGCGAAATGTGAAAGGCCAAATTATGTTGGTCTGACTCCATTTCAGGGTTTCGTAGATCGGGACTTGAAGGTGTCAAGAACTCACATGATGAAGTGGTGAAATCATGAGAAGATCTGGGCCATAGGATCTGGGGTAAGTACGAAGGACCAATAACCATTAGATATGGTGAATTTGCAAGGCGGATATGACAGTCATGGTCCGCTGGATCAAGAGAACGTGTGGCGAAAGATCAGAGCACCACAAAGACTCCATTTTAGAGTTTTGCAGGTCAGGAAATTCAAAGGAAAGAGGCTCAAACTCGTGATATGTGAATTCATGAAAAGATCTTGATCGTAAGATCACCAAGGAATGTGGACCATTTATCAAGCATGAAGAAGGCCTGTGAAGTGTCGAAATCATGACAAGATCTGAACCATTGGGTCCATAGGACACGTGGTGAAAGATCGTCATGTCGCTGACTGAAAAGTCAAAGGAACGGGGTTTGATCGTAGCCATTAGATCGAGGTTTGATATTAGCTGTCAGATCAAGGTTTGATCTTGACCGTTGATCTGAGATCCATCTCAAAGCTTCGCCTATCGCGACTTGGAGTGATGAGAACCTCCATCTAAGGAACAATGAGATGTGAGATCGCAAAAAGATCAGGCCCGTCGGATCACCAAGAACGTGGACCGTTGATTTGAGCTCCATCTCGAAGCTTCGCCTATCGTGACTTGGAGTGATGAGAACCTCCATCTAAGGAACAACGAGATGCGAGATCGTGAAAAGATCTGGATCGTTGATTCATTGAGATCATGGACCATCGATCAGGGTTGATGAAGATCATGAGTTCGTAGCACCTTTTAGCACAGCTTGTGGTCACCACGTGTGGTCATGTGGAGGAAGGACCTAGTGCAGATGAGCTCCGCCTTGGAATTTTGAGGATCGCGTCTAGGAGTGTCGAGACACTAGATCATACGAATGCCGAAATACTGAAAAGGTGAATTGTCGGTGTAACTGGTGGTCACCGCCTATGGTCACGTAGAGGAGGGATCTAGAGCAGCCAAGCTCCTTTTCGGAGCTCGTGACATGGAGACTCAAGATGTCTCATCACAGAATATCCGAATTTTGAAAGTTCGAAATGGGTAAATAATGAGAATACCCTTCACAGTTAATCCAACGATGGAGGTGAACATGAGCATGGTCAGAGGGCTAATATTGATCCTCACAGTGTAACTGCTAGAAACCATTGATGGTTTCTACCAGAGGATGTGAGAGACTTCTATGTGATTTCCAGAGGAGCTGAAGAGTTACAAGGAATCTGCCAGTGGAATGAAGATGATTCATGGAGGAAATTGATAGCTAGACGAGGGTTGGAGCTTGTAACTGAAACATAAAGGATAAACTCGACTATGCCAGATAAGATGAAGAGTCTCAACTACCAGAGAGGCTGAGGAATCTCAGCATAACACCCAGTGATTCTGAACGCGTGGGAAAACTGCCAGAGAAGTTGAAGAGTTACCATGATGATCAGGCAGAGCACTCGAGAGGTGGAGGATATCGACACGGTATGAGTATGTAGAGGTATTGCATGCATTGCATGCATAAGGTGCACAGAAGCTATAAGTACACGGTACAAAGAAGAGATGGAGTTGCTGTTGCTATGGTTGTTGTTGTTGAAGGTGATTCATGTGTGAAGAAG